>WSUB01000026.1:13942-32056 GCA_019633425.1 Tulasnella sp. 424 | reverse complement strand
GACCGGGAGGAGCTGAGATGAGAGCACTTGCGAGACTCCCCATTCCTTGACTTTATCGAAGAGATATTTGTTGGAAAACCGGATGACTCCCATTAGGGCTGCTAAGTCTAGGTGACCTTTCTCGCTTGCCATGGTGATGTCCGTGTATATGATGTCTAGGACATTGGCAAAGTCCTCAGCTTTGTCGTGCAAGACGACAAAGGGGATGCCGCTGGTATTTGAGAGTTCATGATCCAGCTTCTCCAAAGCCTTAGACGAATGAGGTTGTGGCAGACCGAATAGATCATCCATTACCGAGCTTCGTTTGGCCAGGAGACTTCGGTGGGGAAGGAACGCGGTCTTCTCAACGAGAAATCCGAAGCTACCATCGTCGTACCAATGCTGAGAGTGCCTAGTGTACGTCCGTCCATCAAGCACTACAGCGTCATTTATAAACGTTGGGAAGCTTTGCTGGAGCGAGGAAGCCGGGCCGCTAGTCATTTTGGACAAAGGAACCGAAGTTGAACGCGAGCTCTACGCAAGTTCCCGCGTGAGCATGCCTGTAAGCTGTTTACTGTGAAGGGACTTACTCCGGCGTAAAATAAGGTAACTTAACCGGAGTGATCAATCAGAAGAGGGAAATAAGGTCCAGGGGGGTTAAAGGGTCGACCGTCGATGTTGCGATGTTGGGCGTAGACTGAGAGCTCGGTGGGAACTTGGAGTTTGCACCACACACGTACAAACAGAATTACAACGGCTTTCGAGGCATTTTGGTGTCTTTTAATCGAGAACAAGATTGTTGGGGATTACAGCGGGGTCACCGGAGTCGCTAACAAAAGAAGAGAAGCACACTGAGCATTCGGCGAGAACCGTGAGCCGGGTTAGACACTTTGCCGGCACGCTCCCTTCTTTGCAACAACAAAGGCACTAAAAGCCACTTCAGAACAAATAATAAACTGTATTGAATTTATACAACGGCAAAATACACTATATCCAGTCTTCATATTCGCAAGGCTATCATGTTACAATCGAAAGAAGTCTCCCATACGTTCTAAAAGGTCATCACGAAAACCTCTCGTTGTTCCATGAAAGTTCCCAAGACACGTCGCGCATAATACACCAGAACTTTCCGTCAACCTAAATCCCAGCTCTTCCAAGGGGTGAAAGACAAGCTCCTTCCACCTGGTGGTGGGATCCAGCCAGATGGTAGGAAGACCTTGTCGACAATTCAGTACGCCCTGAGGACATTTGTGCCCGGTACACAAATTCTCTGGCATGCTACAAGCCCTCTGCAGAACCGCCTTTGTCAACGAAATACGGCCCTCGTGAATCCTCCGACGATCCTCGTCCGCTAATTGATCAAGATAAAGAGGATCTTTAGGGAGAGGAGTGTTCCCCCACTCCGTCATGGCTAAGGCGTAGAAGGCGAGGGGTAGGAGCTGTGGCAGGTCGCATTCCCGGGATAATAGGATGACCTTGACGCAGAAGTCTGGGTGCGAGTAGAGGCCTTCCTGTAAGGCCGTCTTAAGGCCGTCCTTATCGGGGACCAGAACTGGGTTTGATAAGAGCCGCGCAACCCCCCACTCCTGGATGTCGTCGAACATGTACTTCCTGGCGACTCTTACGACTCCAAGGAGGCTGATAACGTTTTGGTCGTAGTCCGTTAGAATTGACACCGTATTCGGATATATGAAGTTGAGGGTGTTCGCGAAGTCGTCTGCGTTGTCCTCCAGCGTGACGAACGGAACTCCGTCGACCTTGAGGGTTGAGTTTGGGCTGTTTGCTGTCCCATCACACTCAGGGGATGGATTTTGAGGGATGCTAAAGAGGTCGGCCATGACCGAGCTTCTTCCGGAGAGGAGGCTTCGATGGAGGAGAAACGCTGTGTCCTCTACGAGGAAGCCGAAGTTTCCGTCTTCGTACCAATGTCGCGGATGCTTGGTATACGGACGATCCTTAACGACCAACGAGATGGTGCTTTGAGTCCCATTTGGCCCGGTATTCATTGTACTGAACTAGTTTTTTCTGGCTTCAGTTTTCCATTGACTAAATGTCCGCTCGCGGCACTCACCTCGCGGATCGTCGGCTGAAGAATTGTTTGACCGCTTTGAACCTGAGTAAGGGATAGAGTTCGAATAGAGGCGAAATTCGGAGACAAGCGCGACTAAGCGCACTGCGCAAAGAAGGGGAAGGTCGAACGCGTGGGTTGACACATGTTCCGGAGCCGAGCTCGCAACGGAGATAAGGGGCTTACATCCGTGAGACTCTCGCCACACTTCATCTTCTTCTTGTTATTTTCCATTATTACTTCCACACCACCACCCGAATAATCACCTCTCGCGATACTTTCTATCTGTTTCCTTTCTCCTGACTGTGGACCTGGATGCACTTCACTTCGATACGGAGATGTAATCTCCACTCTTGTTTGTAACCAACCGATGTTCTCTTTCTCTTCACTTCTTCTGGTAGATACTGCTCGCGCGTAATAAATTTAGATTATCATCATCATCTTCCTCTTCTTCTTGAGCTCCGTTTCGATATAGGTTTACCCTCCTTTAAATAGAGTTATGTGACGCTACGCTGCTGGTAATACACTCATCAACATTCCCACATTCGGACTGCTTCAGCAACGAGGATACACTCTATAGCAGGTACTTTATACCCAAACGGAGAAATTTAAAGCATATCCGAAATACAGAGGATCATGATAGTTAAACTATAGCCTTTAAAAACTTATTCTAATTTAAAGAACTCGGAGAAGCGAGAAACAAGGTCATCTCGAACTACTTGGGCTTCGTTCTGCATCTCGTCAATACAGTCATCACAGAACAACCCATTCTGGTATCCGATTCTCATCTCCAATTCTTCGATAGGATGAAGGAGGAGTTCGTTCCAAACTACACCCGGGCTGGTCCATTGGGAGATATCATGGCCTTTACGACATCCAGCCGAAGGGCAGAATTCCCTGGCAATACCATACTCCGGACGCTGACAGCCTTTCTCCACCACGGCCTTGGTCAACAATATGCGACCATATTGGATCCGGTGGCGATCCTCCATGGAAAGTTGATCCAAGGAAAGGATATCCTCGGGTTGCCGACGATCCCAGTCCTCTGTAGCCAAGGCGTAGAATGCGAAGGGCAGGAACCCAGGCAACGAGCACTCCCGAGCAAATTGTATCACCCGGACGCAGAAGTCGGGGCTAGAGTAATGTCTATCCAAGTAATATTTGGAGCTCGAGTCGTGGGGAAGGATGAGGTGATTCTCGCTTAACTCCATGACCGCCCAATCCTTGAGGTCGTCGATGAGATACTTGCCCGCGAAGCGGACAATTCCCATCAGATCGTCGGCATCCAGATGAGTGGTTCGAACGAGTGGAAGGGTTTTTGGATAGATGAAGTCCAGCACGTTGGCGAAGTCCATCGCCCTGTCGTGAAGCTCGACAAACGGGATGCCGTTGAAGGTGATATCACCTAGACTTTGATCATCATCTAGGGATGTATCTGGCTGAGGAAGACTGAGGAGATCGGCCATTACTGGGCTTTTCACGGACAGAACACTGCCGTGTAGCAGGAATGCGGTGTCTTCGACGAGGAAACCAAAGCTCCCGTCGTAGTACCAGTGTTGTCTGTGCTTCGCATACAAATGCCCATTTATCACCACAGTCTCAGGCACCCCAAGAGATGGAGCGGGGCTTTGAGACTGGTTTGCTCCGTTTATCATACCGCTAGCAGATGGTGGGTTAGCAAACGCGAGAGGATCAAGCCCACTTTCGGGGCGCTTACCTTCCCGGTTTAAGCGAGACTTGAAAAGTGATAGAGGGGTGGATGCGGAAGGGTATGATAGCAGAATATATTTAGAAGGGAGCGAGTTAGAGCCGGGGATTAAGAGAGACGAAGGTGAGCGGTAAGCATAACCACAGGAGACTGAGTCGGCAGCAACGCCGCATGTAAACAGCGCCAAAGCCGAGCCAAGCGCTTCTTTCTTCACGACCAACCAAGCACCAACTCAAATTATGGAGGCTCTAGCACCATCGGCCGAATCCCTATTGCACAGGGCACAGCTCAACGCAACTTTGTCAACTTTACGACGGCATCGTCCTCGGGTGCCGTTTTTTCGCCTTGCCGCTCACCGCATGCCAACTCTTTGGACTTTGTATCGTGGACTTCTCCAAGCATCGCCTACACTGGAAGTAAGGTGAAGCTCCATTTTTTGTATCCAAAGGTCGAGGGCTAACTGTGACATTATCAGGTCCAGTGGCGAGTCGGCGCGGTGTTCCGAAAATTTCGCCATTTGACCAGCCCTCAAGCCACTCGTGTCCAGCTATTAACAGGCTACAAAGTAATAGCAACCTCCTGCGACTAGCATTTTAAGAGGAAATTGACCCAGAATCTTTCTTAGTGGCTTGGCGTCTTCACGTCCGCAAAGCACGGCGACCAATATTGGGCGTCTGTGCTTGATCGTTACAGCAAACTCCTCGGGGCCAAGCGGAAAAAGGAGCTCACGGACGCTGCATTGTATGATGAAATGGTAGGGGCTCCATCCAGTTGTCAACTAAATCGAGACTGAGGCCAGCGCCGGTTCTCTAGGAATGGCAAGAGAAACTGCGCAACAGGCCAATTTTAACCGGCGGGATTCTGAGACCATCAAAGTCGAATAAACCTCTGCCTCGAATGAAGCCCCAGCCAATTCACGTTAGTATGATGATTCGAAGGAGACGGGACGCCCGTCAGCGTCGGCTTGATCGTTCAGAGGGCTACAAGGAGTGGAAAGACTATCTGTCCGATGAACGAGATTTTGAGGAACGGCTTTTTAAACAAAGCAAGGGTAGTCCTCCGGATGTTGAGTTTCGGGATCCTAGTTGGGGTAAGCTTTTACTTTTCCAAGGGCATAAGCACGACCAGCTCATTCCCGTCTTGCTATAGTTAAAAACGCCGACGCACATATCGCCAGCGTGATGGACTCAGTTCGGCGAGAAGAAGAGATGTCTAGGATGAAGATCTCTCCCGAGCTTTGGGCAATAGTTAAACAGGCTCGACGGGAGAAAATCGCAAACAAGACTCGAGAAAAGGAGCGGGAACGCCGTGGCGAGTTGACCAATCATGCGAAGAAGAGAATGCGGCAAGGCCTACCAGCACATTTGATTTCGACGCGGGGGAAAACTGGCGTTGACAGAGACAAGTGGATCAAGGATCCTTCTGAAGGTGGATATGCGGGGAAAATCAAGAAAGCTAGCGGAATGAAGCTCAAGCGTGACGTGGAGCACCTCGAGAACAACGCTTCTCCAGCCGCTCTGGAGGTCCAAGAGGAAATTTTTCGGGAGCAGAGTCGGAGGACGGCAGCACTCGACCGGCAGCGCTAGGTAAAAGAGGGTCTTTCAATGCCAAGTTTTCATGCTGATCGTCTTTCCTGAATCTCAGAAGCCGTATCAAGAGCACATCAGACAAATATTGAAGCTCTGATTGCATTGAAACGCGCAGACTGGTGGGTGTGATGCCAAAGACTGCTTTAGGCTTTACCCGTCCAACGCCACATATAACTCCGCGCGCTCGCCAACACTAAATTTCACAACAACCCGCTGGCCATTGATGGCCCCCACCAATTCATTCATCGTGCGACCGCTCCAATTTTTTCTCCCTGTTTGTCTCTCTTCCTCTTTTCTATTGTTATTATACAACGGCGTTCGGGTTTTGACTGCGCCCGCTCCTTGACTGGGTTTCACTTTCGACTTGCCTTCCCCCCCCCCCACTCGGCCACTTTCACCCACTTTTCGTGGGCCAATTCAGCCCAAGGCGTTCTTTCCTTATCGTCAATTCTTTCTCTTCATCTTTTATCTGCTGTTGCTTAACGTGCTGGTCGCCCTCCCCTTCCTCTCCTTTACCTAACGCATCTGGTTCTTCCATCTCCTTCCCGACCACTTATCCTACCCCCCACCTCCCATCGCCAGAAGAACTCGACCTTGACGACAACCCCGCCATGCAATCCACACAATGCTTCTGCAGCAATCCAGTTTTTGTCACCTCCGACTCGGAAGACGACTACGAAAGCCACATCTACTGCTCTCGTGCCTGCGCGCTCAGCGACGCGTTCCGCGCCCTCACTGCACGTCAAGCGACGCCAGGACCGGGCGACATCGTAGGCTCCAGCCGATTAGCACTAACTCAAGAGCAACTGGGGTATGTGACACATTATCGGAGGATCGTGAGACGCGGTGGTACGTCGCCTTGATGGTCTAAACTCTCATTTTTCACCTTGGATTGAGGCGTTAACGCGTCGTAATGATTTTTCATAGGAGTACCTCCCGCGTTGAGTGGCAAGTTCGTTCAACCGACGGCATCACCTAGGTCATCGGGAAGCCAAGAGGTTTCCACGTCGCCTACATCAGCCTCCGACTCTCCGCCAACGTCTGCCAACAGCTCAATAAGCTCTCTCGAATACCTTGACACCAAGCCCCTGCCATCTATTCCACGGAGGGAAACTCATATACTGCGTGCGAAGAAGACGAGGCATAACCTGAAAGAAGAGACTCAGTCTCAGGCTCCAGAAGCTCAAGCCCAACCTTCCTTCCGGCGGAATATCTCCAACCGCTACCCGCCAGTGAAAACCCAAGCGCCACCAGTGCACAACCGGAACTCCTCGCTCTCATCTTTCGCCGACTCGTCCCGGTTTACTACGCAGACGGTGTCGACGCGGGCCACGTCCGTTGTCTCGTCTTGCCCGGACGATGGGGTGCACGTCATGTCGCGTAACCCGTCGACGAGAGGATCGGTTGATCGGCTGCGCCGACTGCCTGAGGAGGAAGAGCCCGTCGAGGTTCCGGGGCTGGCTTGGGCACCAGGCAATGGCAGGATGGACCGCAGTCGGGACGTGGAAGTGCTAGTCGGGACGAACGAGCACTCAGGATGCATCGACCTCACTTCACCGGTGGCCCGATCAGTCTGGGAAATAGGCTCTTCGTACGACCCTTTCGAGTTGGACCAACTCATGATGCACACCCCTCGAGTGTATGCCGAACCCGGAAGGTGCTCCGCCGACGTTTCCCTTGAGCCAGTCACCCCTCTCAACGTTCCGTTCCGGTCTCAGCTTCCTTATCAACTGTCCCCTGTGCAGGAATTGCCTGGGCCAGATGGGGTTTTGGCTCCAGCGATCGAACTCGGGAGGATGCCGAAGCGGTCTACACCTAATGAACCGCGACCCGAGCCAACTGGTTTAGCACCACCGCCCTCGTCCTTTGGGAGTCGCCTACAGCCAGCCTCTCCTTCAGCGTTCCCGACCACGCCTTCGCTTTCACCGTTGGGCTGCACCCCAACAGCGTCGCCTCAGCAAGTCATGGAGCCCACACCAAAGGGCCCGGCGTTCAAGTCCCTGACTTACTCTCCGCCCTCAGTCACCGGAACTACGTTCACGCTGCACCGGCGGAGGAGACCTGATCTTGGAGGGCAGGGTGCACGACCACTGGGACTACCTGGGATCCTAAACCCGCCGACGTCAGGAGTGGGGCTCCCAATCACGCCGTTGGACCCGCAAGAAGAAGTAGCAGGTTACTTTGAGAGAAATCCAGTTCTAGGGCCCGGAAACCCTCTTTTCCTCGAACCTCTAGCCGGCCTTGGGTTCGAGATTGACGAGAGTAGGAGTACTAGGAGGAACGTGGTGTCGAGGCTGGACCCGGGTCAGAAGATGGTGGCGTTTGAGAGTCGGCAGCGTGAGGCACCAGGGGTGACTGATGCGTTGCAGCGTGCTGCCACCGTCCATACTTCCGCAAAATGCTCTGGGGAATCGTCTCCGGCAGACGACGTGTTGGATTATTACTTGGGCGTGGATGACGCGCATTCGTCGAATCGACGAACTTTTAATTTCGTATGATTCATATACTATATCAACTGTATATCTTCTTCCCGTTGTCAGATTCGTTATTTTAGGGGTAATATAAAATGGTCGTTGGAAATCCCGTGCGGTAATGAATTTCGGTCGCTGAAAATGAAAGCGCATTTCATTGGGGCGGTTTGACCATGCCTTTGCTTAGTTTATAGTACACGATGGAAGAGTCGTCGCTGACAATGCCCAAGTAGATCTCAGTGAGTGCCGGTCCTAAAGCGTCGAAGACGGTGTTGATCCTAGTGGTCCCTTGAGTAAACACGAATTCGTAGGATAGCTGCCGACATACCATTCGATCGACAGGTTTTCGCCAAGCATGCAAGGGACCACAATTCGTAATTGCGGCTTATAGAAAAGAATGTCAAAACCATCAAGAGAGGAAGAGGGTAGGCTCGAGATCACGCACTGCCGAGTTCTGTACACGGCTATCCGCAGAAGCAGGCATATCTCCTCGTATTGCAGCGCGTTTCAGGGCCGGGATATCCACAATGGATACATTTGTCCATTTCTGGGCTGATGAGAGAAGGGAAGGTCAGTCCGGAAACATTGATGCCAGAGATTTTCCACACCTAATGTGAGATCATTATATGCTTGGAAGAGAGATCCAGCGTGTTTTGGGTAGGACGCACAAGCGTCTTTGACATCTCCAACGAACTACGAGCAGCGCGGTGGTTAGGCTAAGCTGGAATTTCGTTACTCTTGGCACTTTCCTGGGTGTGACTTTCCATGCAAATTTCCTCAGGATTCGAAAGGAAGGAGGACTCACCGGGAGGGCTGAGTGAAAGACTCACTGGGAGGGAGGCACGAAAAGCGAACCTTCCACGTTCTACACAACAAGGTTTCATTGTAGACCGCCCACCAACCCCAAACGCCCCTTGTCCTTCATTTCTTCCTTTGAGAACGTCGCAGCTGACATCTGACGCGCAGGACCGACCTATTGCACGCTGTCTTTAGACATTCAAGACGAAGGGCTTTCTCTGAAAGATATCGAGGACTGCTTCCCACTGCTCTTTGTCCAAACATGGCCTCATCGTCCATCACAGAAGAGGCCCGTCACCGCAAGACCTGCTTGGACCAATGGAACAACGATCTGGACAACCTCGTCGCGGCCTCCAATACATACATGACGTCCACTGCACGATTGGTCAAGACGTGTCCTCTCAACGACACTGCACCTCTTCAGAGTTTGGGAGTCGCGGAGGATGGTACCGTCGCGTCCGTAACGGACGTATTCGACCGCATCAGGGATAGAATCTTCGAAATTGGACTTGTAGAAGAACAAGTGAGACTGTCAAAGTCTTCCCTCGTCCGAAGAAGGAATAGGATGGCAGATGTCACGTCGGTCAGCAGACTGCCAGGTGCGCGTCATTCTCCCTACGAATGTGGACGTGTGGACGCTAACCAATCACATTTCTCAGACGAAGTCCTAGCTCTTGTCTTTGAGTTCATTGCCCGAACCAAAGACACCACCGCACCCATGCATGTCACTGGCGTCAGGCGAGTGGCAATGCTTCGACCCGAAATCATCTTCACCTGGGTCTCCCAACAATGGCGCGACATCGCTCTCAACCTCCCCCGCCTCTGGTGCGACATCACTTTTTACAAAGAGAACCCTCCTTTCATCCGGACTCAAAAGTACCTCATTCGTTCGCAAGAAATTCCGCTCAGACTCACCTTCAGCATATTCCACATTCCACTAAACCAGCACTTGAACCCGGACGTCTACCTCATCACTGCTATCGGAACGGTCCTACCGGCTTTCAACCGATGGGAGCGCATTTCCATCGTCGCGGACAACGTGAAGCAAGTGCGTCGCTGTTTCTACGCTATGACCCATAGCGGCAAGGGAAACAATGCGAAGCAGATCAAAAGCATTCGCATCGCGGTCGGCACGGCCCCTGGCGTTCCCGTCAAGGTTCTCTTCAACGACGACCTGTCGCGGTTCTGGAGAGGAGCTTTTGATGGGCTACACGGGCTGTCTCTGACAGGAGTATCCATACCTTGGGATTGGACTGGATGGTATTCCAATTTGCGTCACCTCAAACTCGCCTATACCGATGCCTCAAGCGAATTACTCACCGTGCCGTTCGCGGAGGCTGTATGGCCCCTTAAAAGCCAATTCCTAACGGTGCTCCAAGCTTGCCAGACCCTCGAAACGCTCGACCTCGTTGAGATACGGTTCCGAGACGCCCTCCAATTTCTCGACTCTACCCCACCACTCGGGCCAATTACCTCGGTTCTCGAAGAACACGAAGAGCACGGTATCAGCCTGCCGCACCTACACAAACTCTCCATCAAGTCACGCCACTGTCCCACCATTCGACATTTACTAGACATGATCATCGTCAATAACCTGGAGGACTTTCACTGCGACACGCGTGGAGGAGCGGACGCGCGCGAGCTCGACTACCTGTCGACCCTCTTCGTCCGCCTCAGCCACGCCCAAGCTGCGCCACTGCGTCGGTTCAGTCTAGCGCACGACTACCACCCCAGCTATGGCCAAACCGGTGCAAAGCTCTTGGACCTTCTCCAACGTGTGCCGAGGCTGGAGGAGCTGATTACGGAGGAGGGAGAGTTTTCGAACGAGTTCCTCCAAGCATTGACACCACCATCAGCTCACGAAACAAGACCAGTCATCCTGCCCAAACTCCGCATCCTGAAGCTTCGGAAGATTTCAGACCCTGTAGCTCCCGCGAGCGTGATCAACCTCGTTCGAGGGCGAGCTGAAGCGGCTGATTTAGCATCAACTTCCGATGATCAAGGCCCGAACAGTTACGTTCCCTTGCGAATCGTACACGTCAGACGACCCAAAACCGATCTCTCCCCGCATCGCGTACTTCCCGTCGGGGAGTACTCTATCGACGTTGCCACCGCTCACGAAACCATGAAGCAGCTGAAAGCGTTGACGGAGGTTCTGGACGAGTTTGGGTGGAACGACTCGACCTGGACCAAGGCATCATTATCATTTCCCGAAATCCCGCCGACCGCCGCCAACGGTACAGGACATCGTTTATTTACTGGCCCAGGGTTTTCAATGGGGGACTTGATGGGAGCGTCCGCGTTGTTCGGTGGAGCTGGGCTGGGGCCACATGCTGGCCTTGCTGATGCGGTTGGCGACATTAACGTGTAGTGGTGTTTTAATACGTAAATATTAATGGGTGTAGACGCTACGTTTTTGATGACTATCCTAAAGTGTACTAGTAGTTATATAATCGCATATTCGGGGGGCCTTGGTCCTGTGCATGAGATCGAAGTCGATGTGCGGAAGACAATCCGGACATAACGGAGTTTGCGGCTGCCACGTTCCAGCCATCATCCTTGAATGCTTTTGGAGTTCCTGGTCTTCCTCGCCCTTGTGGTTTGCGCTCGAGCTTATGTCGTGATCAAACGTCCCAAAGAAAATGCTGGCCGGGAGAATCCAAGCGCCAAGACATGCACCGTCGGGGTATTCCTAGGGTCAGGCGAGTGGGGTTTCGAATGCCTCCGCCAAAAAGTATTACACTAATCGAAGACTGGGCCAAAAGGTGGACATACAGCAGAAGCGCTGGCTTTAATTTCTACTCTCGACCCATCTCGATATCCGATCCGCAAATATCTCGTTTCGTCGGGAGACACGCTCAGCTGTGAGAAAGCGTTGGCATTTGAAGCAGCGACGAAGATTCCGGAGGAAGGATCCCCTTCAGTAAGTTCATCGAGTTTACTTGATCCATATGTTTGTGCTAGTGAATTAACTTGCGAGCCATTGTATCAGCGCCGTCATGCAATCGTTGTATTGCCTCGTGCGCGCAAGGTCCATCAATCGCTCCTAACCACTCCTCCGACCTTCCTGTATTCCCTCCTTGTCGCACTTTGGCACATCACCCTTGCACCAGCGCTCCAAGGAAGCGCATTCTCAGACGTCCTACTTCTCAATGGGCCAGGGACTTGTGTTGTTGTGGCAGCTTGTGTCTGGATTGGCCGCGTGAGTGTTTTGCGTCTATTGCATCAGGCGGCTCCAGTTTTTGTTTCTTCATTTTAACAACTTGTTTCATCAAAGTTTCTCGGACTAAAGACACCGAGAGTGATCTATGTCGAATCATTTGCAAGAGTTAAGAGACTTTCTCTATCGGGGAAGATTCTAAAATTCTGCGCGGATAGGTTTGTGACGCCGCTAACCAGATTGAATTAATTACTTATCCCTTCTTTGTTCTAGATTCATCGTGCAGTGGCCTGAATTACTTTCTGCGTCCGGAAAGCGAGCCGAATACCGGGGCTGGCTCGTTTGACTCTGCTATATACGGGGTTTCCTCCGCATTCGGGTCAGACTTGCCAACTTAGCACTCGAAACTGTACAGTAGGGTCAAAATTACATTATTAAGTCTCTCTTCACCCGCCCGGAACCCCAAAGGGGTTTCGAGGGACTAGTACAGTGCAGGAAGGGGCCCCAAATCATCCCACACCAAGTTGTCAACCGACTCTCTCATCATGTCCTTCGCGTTAATTTCGAGGGAGCGCATGACGTGTTGGTCCCCCCGGATATGAAGGGTATGCAGCTTTCTTGTGCGATGGTCGTCCTGCCCTGACATTGGCGAAGCTAGCTCGGAACTTGCCTTTCGCTCCCTGACCCTGTTGGCAATATTTCTGTAGTTGAATGTCGTACTAATAAGGCGAAGCACCTTTAGCTTGGGACATTGAACTGGGGGACCTCCCAGAGATGATCTAGGGGTCAAGGCCGAGATTTCGGTGTGGTGAATATGATTGTTTTGGATCGTTAGCTCCTCTAATGCTGGGAGAAAGCTAAGCGTGTCGTGTAGGTGTGTGACAACGGCGCCTTGTCCCGTTCCCGGGAGTGCGTTGACCCAAAGCCCTTTCAACGATGACCCCGCACCAGCGTACCGAAGTAAGAAGTCTCGTACGTCGAAAAGGGAGGCGCGTTGAGTGCGGTAGAAGAAATACCGCAGGTTTGGGGCTTCGATTTCCGCGAGAAGCCAACCAAGGTGTTCAGGGTTGACCCCACTGAACCTCATTGACGTAAGCCTTTCGAGGCGCAATCGTGCTTGGAACGCGGTGCCAGGATATGCCGGATCGCTGTAGCGGAATCCAGTGAGCCCTAGAGTCTCCAGGTCTGGGCAGCGGGAAAGGATCTGCAGGAACACCAGCTTGGTAGGCATTCGACCGTTCTCCTCTGGCGACCACACATTGTTGCGAAATGTGAGCGTGAGTTCCGTGAGGTTGGAATACCAATCGGTCCACGTCCATGGGAGTAAGACCCCTCGCAAGGTCAATGCTGTAATGGATGTCCCGCGGTGCTCCCAGTACTCTCCAAGTCCGTCGTTGTTGTGGAAGATGAACTCCATAATGTCTCCCCACGGATCCGGCTGCCTTGCCCCTAGCTCAATCGCCCAGAGCGAGTTGAGTTCCCCTTCGATGTTCTCCATGATTCGCCTCAAACAGCTGCGAAGCGAGGGCATGGACGGTGCTTGTAGGCTAATGTGACGACACCGGCTGAGGTGGGGAAATATCGCACTAAACGTCCGGTTGAAGTAATTCTCGGGCTCGGTCCCATTGCCTCGCGGAGCGTTTCCAACTCGCGCTTCGGCAACGATGTTTGCCTGCTGTGACCTAGCTAAGTAGGCCTGCGAGCGCATAAACGGAGCGCGCTCGCTCCGAAATGCGATGTGATCCCAGAGAAGCGGGTCCTGGACCGCTAGATCGCGCCAGTGACGACAAACAGCAGAAAGAACAAGTTCGGGGTGGGTGATTGCTTTCCGCTGTTTAGGCGTCAGAGAGGATTTCGTGGGCCTGTCCTCCCCGGCAGACCACCGCCCTTCGTATGGCGGGTGCGCATCTTGGACGAGGAGCTCGAAGATGTAGAGCAAAAGCTCATCTACGTCGGTGAGAGGATAGGATGGTGAGACGAACAGTTCCAATGGAATGCTGGAGTTGTAATCTTACTTGGAAGCTTGTCAATGTGAGCAGGCGGGCAGTCGGTGCTGGACACGGCCAAGTCGGAAGGAGGCCGCCTAGCCAGGGAGAGGCCGGGGATCCACCTCGAGAGAAACCCGATTGGATGAGGAAATCCTCTACATACAAGTAGTTAGTGTGGCAAGAGACAGCGACACAATGGAGGGACTTTACCGCCTCGGTTTCAGTTCGTTTCGTCCGCACGCATCATCGGCAGAATCTGAGGCTTTCATCGTCATTCTATTTTTTTCCAAAGTGGTTGTAGTTGGAGCCTTGGGAAGGGGCAGTCTCAGTAGTGATTTTTTGAGTGGGAGATTAACCTTTGAGCGCTTAATTGGGTGAGTTTGTTGACGTGATATGTGATGTGGAACATCTATAAGGTTCACTTGATCTCACACAATGACACCACTATACTCCAAAGAAGAATGCACATGTGGAATCACGAAGACGACGGGGGGTTGAGCGGGATCGCCGGTTCCGTCCAGTACGCCACGTGAAGATTGGCAGTGTCTCAGAGAGGAACGCGGGTTTAGCGAGATGGGCGCTTCCTTCATCCGTTCTCTCATGGGCGTGGCTGGCAAAATGGTATCAAGAAGAATCAATATTGCGAAGAGTAGGACCTACAGACACATTGGTACGGAAAAATACAGGAAAGAAGTCGCTCGAGGAGCGGGGAAGTTTACCATCAGATTCTCTCTATCAGTGGTGCGGTGATCTTCTTTTAGAAGTTTATCAAGGTTTCGTGGCTATCTTCGGTACCTGCGACGCTCTGGCTGTCCGATGCTTGACCGTTTGTGGACGTTGTCCTGTAACAGATCGTGTCAGGACCGCAGAACGGGCGCGCTCATTCATCACGTACAGTTGAAAAATATCTGGCAGCTTGTCGTACATTATTTGAAGATCAGCGGCCATCCTCGCTCTAATGGCTTCGGCGCAAGGTTTGCACAGGCCATGGAATTCGCAGCTGTCCCGAATGACAAGCTGCCGCAACGGGTTGCGGAGAAACTCGTCAAGAGCATCCTCTGGCTTGAGCCACAGTGCTTCTGGCCTTCCCTTGGCGCAGGTACGGGAATGAGTGATGGGTTGTGCGCAGGTGAAGCTGGTCAACCCGTGCTCGTGCATTTTGTATGCGAGTTTCAAAGCCTCGGAATGGATCCTGGTTCGACCGACGACGGTTCGGGCAAGGTCCTCGGGTGGAAGTTGCCAGTACACCCTCTGAGCAGCCTCAACGTCCGTGGGACGCCACGCGTAGGTGGTTATCGCATAAAGTGCTAAAGGAAGGAAGTCCGGTAGGTCGTATTCCCTCGCAGCACTGACAACCTGAGCGGCTTTGGTGTCGAAATACATTGTGAGACCGGGGTTTTCGATGAAGTCGTCGAGGGTGGTGGGTAAGGTTGCCCGTAAGTGCCATATTGCGCTTTCTCGGATTGAGTCAAACATGTATTTGGAGGAAATCTTGAGGACTGAGAGGAGAGAGTCGAAGCTGGGAGATGGGGGTGGATAGGGGGGGACATTCGGGGTGAGGAGGAAATCCAGTAAATGGCTCCAGTCTTCCGCGTCATCATCCAACCTCACCGCCGGAACGCCCCCGATGGTTGTTTGTGAGGTTTCTTGGTCAGACGCAACGCGGAACATATTTGCCATCACTTCGCTGTGCCGGGCCAGGAGGCCACGGTAAAGCCTAAACATCGTCTTTGGTTTCGCAATAAAAATAATATTGCCATCCTCGAAGTAATGCTTTTCGTGCGGAACAAACGATTCGTTGGCGATTGGGTCGACCTCCCCCTTTAAGCTAATCTGTGGCTCCATGTCTAAGTCGTAGGTCAGTGACAAAAACGTAGACCTTCCATGAAGAGAGGTTTACGCACATTCGACCGTTGACTGGTTCTTCGGCCTTATTCGCTGGAGACCAACGGCAATGTGGCAAGTTTTGTTTTAGACGCAAATTTCGTGAAAGGGGTCAGCTCGTATATGAGGGAAGAAACTAAGAGGTTATCGCGTTTATATATCTCGGGGGACGTGATATGAGGGTGATTTCGATATTGAGAAAGGGGGACGGGGTGGTTGTTGGAAGGGAAGGCCAGGAGGCCGTGAGCTTAACGGAGATAACGGAGGTGAGCTTCCCGACCCTGACTCTGCGGGGTTTGCCGTGGTCTAGATTGTTCACAAGGCTGAACGGGTTGGCTAGAACACTTGTTCCGTTTCTACGCAGACGACACGAGTTACAAAAACTGTGGAGCATTTCTGAGGGAGCCGGGTATACTCTCAAGAGCCAATCGCACGAAGCTCGCAATGCTTCTAAAAAGGCGGAGGAGGTGTGTCGGATCTCTAACCGAGAACATTTACAGCAAGGCCCTCTGGGCAACGGGGGGGTTAAAAGATTTGTCGCGATATTTATATCAAAGCCTACTCTTCTGGACTCTCGCCCGGAACTCCTGGCTTGATAGCCCACGTACAAATCCACTGTCCGTAAGGTCCTTCAGCCAACCGAAACAGGGAGAATCATGCACCTTAAATGATTACTCACCCGAACATACATCTTCTTCCTTGTGTTACGAAGCTCATCCTCCGCCTTTTCGATCCAACTATCGACAGCTTGCTCCGGATACCCGTAGGAAAGGAGGGTGGGGCGAGTAGACGCTAGAAGACGAGCTATGTCATGACACATGAGGGTCGCAATGTGGCGATCTTTATCGGTCACTTCGATGGAAGTTGACCAGTATTAGTATGGCGATCTCCGCGGATTCCTCTGCTATGAATTTCCTCTCACTCTTCTCTTGCCATGGTCCAACAGGTATGTAAAAGGTAGTTTCTCCGACTCTTGACCATGCATCTCTCATACCCTCGAGCCAACCACGAATGTAAACTGATGTTTCGGTCTTAGCGCCCCGAGCCTATGGAAGATTGGTTCCATTCCATCAGAAGGTGTATTACTTGAGAACAGCATAGCACGGGGATAATACCCGAGCAGCTTGGTGGAACCCGGCTAACAGGGTCGCTGTATTGTTGTCCGGCTACGGCGAGGTTGGGACAAATGAACTTCGGATCCTGCCGCTCCGAACTAGAAGCTTACTAGAACTTTGGGATTTACTTCGCCTTTCACGCAGGGCTCCAAGTCTTCTCCCAACATTTTCGATGAACCGGAAACAGCCAAAAAGACCCCTCCTGGCCTCAAAACTTGTTGCACGTCCTTTAGGAAGTGGGGATAATCGGCGATCCCTGTTTCCACGCACCGCGCATGGACAACATCGAACGAATTCTTGTAGTGGCTTAAGCCAAAGTTAACGTCGTCGCACTCGAAACGGCAGTTGGGGGTTGGTTGTCTGTGTTCAGATGCGATGTTAAGCCGGACCATGAACCCATCCGCCAAACGCCATATTACTCCTAAGGAAATTCCATACCTTGGAAGATTAGCAGGAGCAAGGTCCAAGCCGACCACTTCTGCATGAGGGAACATTTCCCCCATGTCCAAAACCCAGGAACCCGAACCTGACCCAACGTCCAACACCGCTGGAGAAGGGCCATTTCGAGGGGCAAGCGCTTGTTGAACTGCTCGAGGTTGGAGGAACAATCCTCCCAATTTGATTTTAAGCATCTCGTGTTGGCCATTTAGGCGATCATGTTCGGGAATGTCGGCTTCAGGAGGTGGGGCGTCAGATACTCAGCCACATTTCCAGCATAGAAACCGCCAGACCTGGAAGAACGTATTGCTTCAAAGGCGCCAGGGGTTAGCTTGTGTTTTGCGTGCATACAGCGGTTGGGATACGAACGTCTCTCGTGTTGTTCAAAGTCCGCCCATGCACCTCACGCAGTAGAACGGCCCCATCTATTGAAGAGTGATACGAATAAGTGGGACTGGCTCTCCCTGACTCCCCAAGTGTTGAAGCCCCAGGCCCAACAGATGAGGACTCGTCATCTGCATAGGCCGATTTTGGTGAGTCCATTATGGAACGTGGCGAATGAAGGTTGAAGAAATCGCGGAATTTGAGTGGCGACGACTCGAACGCTCCCTGCGTACACTTATACTCATGAAATAAGATACCGAAGGTATGACAGGAGTTGAGAAGCCGATACGGCACTTCAGGGCCTATCAACAGCGGGGATCACTCAACTGAACTCGAGTAGAGGCTTGGCCGGAGTTCGCGTGGCCTCGTTTTATCTCAAGAAGCAAGTCAGGAAGGCACCTCAATATAGCATGATATACACGATACAATTACACTATACTTAAAAAGCATACAAGACTTCGTCCAAGACAAGCTTATTGCGATTACTGTCGCTCGAACGACCGGTCGTCCAACATGAATATCTCGCTCAACC
>WSUB01000026.1:0-13024 GCA_019633425.1 Tulasnella sp. 424 | reverse complement strand
AATATTCCTGTTCCTCCGCATTATTTCTGGGTTTGAGGTTTGAATGCGAGCTCGAGCTCCCCTGAAACTCAGGAGGCTCTACAATAGCTTCGCCTTTGTCTGAATGGCCGTTCCTCATGGATGAAGGAGAGAGGGCTAGCATGTCCGCGAATACAAGGCTGTGCCTGGCGAGGTGACCTCGATATATTCTAAACGCGATTCGGTCCTCCAATACAAGGATGATGTTCCCGTCTTCCAGCCAGTACACTTGGTGTCTTTCTATATCGTCGATGGATGGTAGTAGCGCCATGATATTTCCAGAACCTGCCTATGGTGAGGGAGTTTGGGTATGTGTGTTGGTAAATTTTCTTCCAGTGTATCGTGAATATGGGTTGGACGAGGTGGGAAGAGCTCGGGGAGTCGTGGGTTGTGCACGCGGAGCTCGATTGAAGCCACAGCGGAGGTAACGAGGGCAAGGCCGAGGTCACGTGGTGACGGACAACCCGAGTTTACGTTTTTGGTTCTCGTCTCAAACAGGAGCCCACACAAGTTCAGCCACCTAATGTTGAAGTCTATGAAGAAGATCAAAGCTTCCGTAGCAACCGCTTCTAATTCTGGAAGAAACACCAAGATCAAAGTGTCCAAGGAACGATTTGACTCAATCCCTCCAGAAACGTGGCTGCTCGCTTTCAGCTACCTCTCTCGAAAGGATCATCTCCACCTTCTCTACGTCTCTTCTTTCTTCCGACAACTCGCAGAGCAGTACGTCTACGAACGCATCGTCGCAGATCTCATGTACGATCGTCCGCGGAGCATCGCTTGTTTGCAGAGCATCAAGAGTCGGCCTCAAGCAGCAGCAGCTGTCCGCTGGTTGGATATCACTGTCCCGAGAACCGAAGCAAAGGACATCACGTTCCTTCTCGATCTGATTCGGGATGTTCTCGCAAGTGTGGAGAAGCTTCACCTTCTTCGGTTGTACGGGACAGAGGTGGTCCTTCCAAAAGAGTTGAAGCACGGCTGCCTTCAATACCTGAAAGCCTACCGGGGCGCTCCGGGAAGCTTGGAGGATAGAGGAGAGTTGCCAGCGGTTGTCGAGCTTGGATATTTTGGAGAAGTTAAAGGGTCGACAACCTGGGAAGGTTCGGAGCAGGATGACGTCGACGTGATTAATTATTTCTTGAATGAGAAAGTAATGCCGGTTCCCAAAATGGCAAGCCCGTCGATGTCATTCTGGCCCAACACCATCCGTGGCGTGCCGTCAAACTTCCCAAACTTAAAGACGCTCAGTCTAGGGAGTTTTCAACAGATTACAGATGTGAGTTTTCCATCTCGTACCTATCAACTGTCACATTGACCGAAAGCCCCCTCTGCTGTAGGAACATATCGACCCCCTCATGGAAATACTCCCTGTCCTCCCCCTCGAGCGACTTGACCTCGTGAACTTCACACCTTTTCCCGTCAACGAGGAGCTCGCTCTCGTCCACCGCGCTCATGCATCATGCCCCACGCTTCGCAGCGTTCGATGGAGCTCCTATAACGGTGATTGGCGGTACCTGCCTCAGTACGAAGTCTGGACCACCGAGGATTATGACCGACGCAAGCTGGAAGATGACGCTAAAGCCAAACAACCAATGGCGAGTCGGGGCCAGTTTACTCTTCCGGACACTGTCAAACGTCTCTGGCAAGCCGCCGAAATAAAATTGCGATTCCCGCGTCACTGAATATTTGTCGTCGTTTTTCCTGATGTGATTTAGAGTGTTTTTAGAAGTGTAGACTATCCTCTTAACCATTTCCTCGCTAAGGACACGAAGATCCTCGTCCCTTTCCGCGTATCGGAAAGGTGGGTGACTAACGGCCATGTAAAACATGTGGGGGTGATGGGTCCTCTCCGGCCGGTGTGATTGTCCACTGGCTGGGGATACAGCCAGATGGGGCCGACCATTGAATGGAGTATTTCAAAAGGTCGATGGGCGCTCTGATTATATTATTGCCCAATGCAAAGTGCCCTAACTTGATAGCTTCGGTTTGCTCTAGCTTAGCCTCTCAAGTTACAGTACACACAGTCAATTTACTCCCTCCTCTCTTAGTTCTTGCTCGTTTCGGAGTCGTAATGTGATGAGATTGACTCTTCTGACTTGGGTGCGTAACTTACCTCTGTCCGATCGCGAGTGCAGCGTCCTGGGGAAGCGATGCAGATGATTCACCCTCCGAGTCAGATACGCGCCATTATCACGTCTCTCGTGTCTAGTGACTGATTAATTGCCAAACTGCGAAATCGTCCACTTCGTGCCAGGCATCAGTACTGCCTCATCGACGGTACAGGTTGGGAAGATAATTCCCGCAGTTCGAATTTAGCTTATCGTTCGGTGATCCTCAACCAAAGAACTCCGACAGTCAAAGGCCTGGCCTACTAACCTGCGACATGCAAGCATAACTATAAATAGGAAAGGTGAGCGTTATCAGGTCCTCTCAACTTTTCCTTGATGTCTTCCTCTGGTAAAACAATCATCTTGGCTTTCGACGGAACCTCTAACCAGTTTGGCTCCAACAATACCAATGTAATCCGTCTGTTCTCCTTACTGGAGAAGGACCACCCCGATATTCAAATCCTTTATTATCAGCCTGGGATTGGTGAGCTCATAGTCTCAGCACTGAACGACGTTTGAAAAGGTCAATAGCTGACGGTCGTATATCCTGGGCGTTGTTTCCGCCGAATACTTCTTTTTTCGACTCAAGGGACCTGCCTCGCGGAAGGAACTGCATGGTCTCCGGCACTTAAATCCCTCATGGAAGTTTTGGACAAGGCGTTTGCTCGGTGAGTCTGTTTCGCCGAATTAGTTTAGTTCGAGTTCCCATAGCTCGGGGAAATCGGTTGTCTCATGACTCTTTTCCAGATATCTAGACATTCACGTACGCTCCACGTAGATAAGCGGCATAATTTGGTATACTGATAAGGCGGTAGATTATGGACGGTTACCGATACCTTATGAGGCATTATCAGGCAGGGGACCGCGTATGCATGTTTGGGTTCAGTAGAGGTGCTTATACAGCCCGATGCCTCGCTGGCATGCTACGTAAGGTAAAGGCCATAGAAACCTAGACATAACCAAACAGAGGCTTACAGAGCAGGTTTACCAAGGTCGGACTGCTCCTACCCAACAACGACCAACTAGTCACGTCAGCTTATGAGCGATACCTTGACATCTCTCGGAACGGTGAGGTATTGGCCAGTGAATTCAAGAGCACGTTCTGTAAAAGCTGTCCGATCGAGTTCTTGGGAGTTTGGTGAGTTCCTTCCTTTTCCTAGCCGCGGGACAATGTTAGTGATTGACCGTGTACCTGTCGCTTAGGGATACGGTTGCCTCTGTTGGACTCATTACTTCCAAGCACCTCCCTCTTACTGCCAGTAACTTCTCTGTGAAGACCTTCCGCCAAGCCTTGGCCTTGGATGAGCGCCGTGTCAAGTTCAAACCGAACATGTGGCATCGCTCTCCAAAAGTTTGTAAAAGATTCGCAAAACATCGGGTCCCGCTTTCTAGTCATCCGATGCATGTCGCTTCTGGGGCAGGCAGCTCACAGGTCTACGTTCGATCCGCGGGGCAAGAAGATCTCTACGCAGTGGACCGTACTCGACGTCCGGATGAGAAGACCGACGTGCGGGAAGTCTGGTTTGCTGGATGCCACTCAGGTGAGAAGATCCGAGCACGTCATCGAATGCCTAACCAGCCACTAAACCCATCTTCAATAACCTGTTGCTCAAGATGTTGGTGGTGGAAGTGTGCCTTCAGACATTCCAAGCCTTAGTGATCCGTCATTCGCATGGATGGTCAATCAGTTGATCCGAGTAGAAGCACCTGTAGTCTTCAACGTTGAGGCACTTGACAGCCTGCAGCGCTTCGACTCGTACTTGTCGTGGTCCAATGGGAGCATAACGAGACTCGCGCAGAAGAAGCCGCTGGAGCTTGGCAAGGCAGATATTAATGATCATCTGAAAAGGGGGCTTCTTTGGTGGATCCCAGAGCTCTTTCCTTCCAAACACTCTACTCGAAAGCACGAAGGGCAGGAATACGAACGTAGTCGGTGAGCGAGCTTTCTTTACCCCCGCCTGATGATTTGAATCCCAAGCTGATCACTGCCGACCGCTGCACTTAAGGGTTCCGAATTTTGGACGTCCTCGAAAGATTTGGAGCTACCACGTCCGAATTCACGAGTCCGTCATGCATCGGATGGAGCGGGAACTTTACAGGCCTGCTGCCCGCTTTGGTCGAAGTTCCACTGATGTCAAATTCGTGAACGACTTTGGTGATCTCGTAGGAGAAGGAGTTGTAAAGGATGGGCGTTTGGTATCATTTCGAGCTTGGCCTGACGGTCCCAAGCCAGACTACACGGAAACTCCAGGGTCCCGACCACCCGCTTCTGCTGGTGGACATATGGTGGTGCGTACAGATCCTGGATTCTATGGGATGCAGTATTATCATTATCCAAGGCAGCAACCCATTTATGATGGCCGCCTAAATTATGTATAGAGCTAGAGTCGAATAACTCGCATATCTAGAACGTAATTAACAGACCCAATTGTCATCGGAAGCGGAACTTTGATCCCTCTAGAATCGGCGGCCTGATTGTTTCGACCAGCGGGTCTGACTGAAGTTGCGTGACATAAGTACTGAGCACGAGTAATGTTGGTCGGGGTATTTGCTTGCTTTGACTGTCGTTGAATGACATTTGAGGTGGGGCGGTGGGGCTCGTGTCCAATATCAGGCACGAGCCATTCACACGGTTTGAGGTGAGGGTCCGACGTTTCCCATCCGGCCACACAATTACATGCCCGCTTGCGGCTGATGCTGCTCGGGTATGCAGCGACTTATAGCAAAAAAGGGCACTCCGTAATACTAATGTGATTCGACGGGTATATAACAACTCAAGAGGATATCACCTGGGCGGTAGGTTGATCGATGACGTCATCAGGTAAACTCCACTTCGGGAACTGGTGGGCGGGTTTAGAAATAGTCCCTTGGACTGCGGGAAAACGCATAATTTGCGTCATGCCGAGTTCATCACCGATTGGTGGATTTAAATTTACAGGTCGCCCGACGTCAACGCCCTCCACCGACCGGCCTCCTTCCAAACTGTTCGTTCCCCTTAACTATTGGCCCTCCCTCTCCCTTATAATATCATCTCAGAAGCTGAGCCGACTCCTTGAAGCATTTTTAAACTGCAGTCGAAATAATGGCCAAGTTTGCAAACGATCCGCACCACGACCACAGCCATTACCACTGGATTCCTATCGTATGCTCAACAACGTGGTGCAGTGAGTCGTTTTCACCGCCACTGATTTGCTCTCATTCCCAAGCATCTCACTTGTTCTTTTATAGTCACTCTCTTGGTTCTCATCCTTACTTGGGTCGGCCAGGGCAGACCCAAGTACGTCTCGCAAGACACTACCTTCCCATGCACGTCTCATTCTCATCCACTCAATCCCCTAGTTACTAATAACATTACACTTTACAGATATATCCGACATAGCAGCTGACATCCTCAAGCCGCTCTTCGTCATCGGGTGCATAATCACCGCCCTTGCATTCATAGGCACCTTGGCTGCCGAACGATGGCTCCGACACCGCGGCCGTCTCACACACGAAGCAACAACAGCGCAGAAGGTCCTTGCGGGACTCGCCATTTTTGGGTCTGTTCTTGGCGGTGCTGGACTGATTCTACTCTCCGGTTTTGACACGAAACGCTATACGGTCGCTCATCGAATTTTTCTGGGCATGTTTATGCTTGGGGTGGCGTTGAGTGCGATTTTTACAGTTGTGGAGGTAAATCAAATCTTCTACTTCCCTCCAGTGTTATTCAAGCTAAACCACGACATCCCTGTGTGGGGGCGTTCCTCGTAGTACCTATCCCTGAGCAAGCACAACCGCGACAATCGAGCACTCATGTGGAGCGCCCTCTCAAAGGCTTTCGTTGCTACTATTCTCATCGCTCTTGCTATTGCTATGGGTATATGCCTAAGTCAGGGACTGGAGCTGGGAGGTACGTCGAAGCCATCATCCCGCCAGACCCTCAGGTTAGGGCGCCAGCCCTTTGCTCAATCACTTACATCGACCGGGATTTGTTTTATATAGCCATATTCGAGTGGACAATTTCTTTCGGCTTTGTGTTCTACCCCATGACCTTCTGGATCGACCTGCGCAGAGCCGAACCCCAATGGAAGGTCGAAGAAACCGGGATGCAAGGTCCGAGGATGGAAGAAGCCCGATAATGCTAAACTTTCTCTTTACATAATCACCTTATTTTGCATGTATCGAATAGTAATGTTACTTATATACCTCGCTCTATCTTTTGGCTTCACCTCTGGTCGCAAGATAGGTTCATCAACTCCGGACGCATCCTTTACCGGACCCTCCCACAACTATTATATTTCCCATTCAAGACCTGGCAAATCTCTACGTCCGAAATCCACCGACCTGCAATAAAGCTGTCCTACCCTGACCATTCGGAACTCATCACCAGTGGTCTCTCCGTCCTCGAGGAACGCCCACTCTCGTAGCATGGGATCAATGAACGTCTTCAATGAAGGACAGCTCGTTTTGAGGTTGAGCCCAAGGTCCTCCCTGACAGCGATGAGTAAATTCAGTTTCTGCTCGAGTTCAAAATCGAAAGATGCCTCGAGTTTAGTAAGGTTGGGCGATCGAGTGATTTGGGAGGTGACCTGGTTTAACCAAAGAAAATTCATGAAATGTGGGTTGAGATTTAAATCTGAGAAATTAGTTCACATAAGAAGAATATATTTACCTTGTCAAAGTAGGTTTCCAAAAGAATGCATTGAGAAGCAGATGGATAGCTCGAGGATCCCGTGATCCTAAGCGACTCGACGTTGGGAAGTAACTCCAACAAACGCCCAAAATCAAAGTCCCAACACAGGTCATAAGTCCACCGCATTGACAGGTGCAGCTTGCGTATTCTGTCTCTAGTCGCTGCAAAGCTGGAGAACGATGTGGCCAGGGGTTTGGTGTTGTTACCCATCCAGTGGTGCATCTCCAACGACTCCAGTTGGTCACCGACAACTGGCAGGATAGACGCTACCGTGTACGCATCGGCTTTTAGGGCTCGGAGACTTAGACCGTCCGGACTTTGGATCCCAATTGGATTTCGTACTCCGCACGCGGCTTCCATCCTCAATAGAAAGTATTTAAGCTCCAGATCCTGGAGCCGAGGTTGGCCTTTTAACACCGCACGGAGATTTGCGTAAACCCCCGCTTTGTTCCGAAGATGAGATATCAACTGGGTCGGCCAACATTCGTGTATCCGCGAGCTCGTCAATTCCATTTTCGAAACAACGTATTGGATGTCCTTCATCCTCTCTCCCCATAACCACGCCACTCCGGAGAGTCCGAACGACCTGACGTTCCGCGCCGACGCGAGTGCGTCGAGTCGAGCCTGGCGGGCGGGTGAGAGGCTCAACTGTCCGGACAGCATGCTAAGCGCACTGTATCGGAGGTCGATGTCAAGGCTACGGACAAGGAGAGCGAGGTCCGGGCGTAGGGTAAAAGTCCTAAGGAGTGCGTTGGATCGGTGGGGCTGGGCATAAAGGTTGACATGCCGATACAAGATCTGCTCGTAAATGGATCGAGACTGGCGGTTGGCCGTAATGAGACTGGAGATTGAACTGGGGGGAAGGAGGATTGAGATGTGTTCGTGCAACTCGAACGGGAAATCGAGGAGCTGTAGTTGTGGTTCCCAATGAGTCATCGAGGCGTTCGCTCCCTTGGGAAAGGGATTCTAGTTTCCCTCCTAGTAAGAGGCAGGGATGGGACTGACCTGGTGCAACTGGATTGAAGCCTTAGCCATCGTGACAGGTTACGGTAATTCCAACCAGGGACGGAGCTCGCAAAGTGAACCCTGTGTGGTGGAAAGTTCGAAGGTGCTACGTCGTGGCGGATTCACGTGCTGGGATTATCTTGTTCCAATGTGATTAAACGTGAAGTGTTAGAAAACTCCGGCTTGTATGACTCACACAGGAAAGACTTTCTGATACCTCTATCTAATCGTTCACTTTCCATTATATTTTATCAATGTTATTCCCATGCGGTGTACAGCACGTGTATTCCAGCCACCGGGTTTTACACGTCCCACTCAAGCCCAATCAAATCCCCGCTTCTGAAACAAGCATAATTCTGATAAAGCTGCGCCAATTTCATCGCTCGAAGCGCTTTACTTCCGCCCTCTTTGTCAGCAGCCACGAACACCCATTCTTGCTCTGCCGGGTCAATGAACGTCGTCAATGAAGGACAGCTCCTTTTGAGATCGAGCCTAAGGTCCTCCCTAGCATCAATGAGTAAATTCAACTCTGGCTCGAGTTCAAAATCGAAAGATGCCTCGAGTTTGGTGAGGTTGGGCGATCGAGTGATTTGGGAGGCGACCTGGTTTAAACGAAGAAATTTCATAAAATGTGGGTTGAGATTTAAATCTGAGAAAGGAGTTCATATAAGAAGAGTATATTTACCTTCTCAAAGAATCTTTCAAAAAGAATGGGTTGAGGAGCGGATGGATAGTTTGGGAATCCCGTGATCCTCAGCGACTCCACGTTGGGAAAGAGCTCCAACAAACGCCCAAAATCAAAGTCCCAACCCAACTCGTAAGTCCATCGCATTGACAGGTGCAGCTTGCGGACTCGTTCTGTAGCAGCTGGGAGTTTGGAGAAAGAGGGGATTGGGAAGTACTTGTTATTGCTGCCGAACCAGTTGTGCATCTCCAACGAGTCTAGTTGTTCACCAGCGACTGGTAAGATCAGTGCTACCGTTGCAGCCTCGCCTCGTAGATTCCGCAGACTCGGGATATCCGAGTTGCGGATCCCAATCTGACTGGCATCAGACTTCGGGGTCAGTTTGAGCAGGAAATATTCAAGCCCGAGGTCTTGTATTAAAGGTTGGCCTTGCAACAGTATATCGAGGTTGACAAAAGCTTCCTTTTTTTGCTTCATTTTTTGATTCGTATAGGCGCGAGGCCATGATTCGTGTATCCGTAGAGCCGTCAATTTCATTTCGGAGACGATTTCTTGGATCCTCTTCATCTCGTCGCCCCACAACCACGCTACTCCGGAGATTCCGAGCGACTTGATGTTTTGGGCCAAAGCGAGCGCGTTGATTCGAGACAGGCCGGTGGCTGGTGACGTGTTCTCGAACTTCGTAACCAATTCGTCCTCGTACCACCCTAGATCAATATCCAAACTTTGAACAAGAAGGGCTAGGTCTGGGCGAGACGCAAAGGTTCGAAGGAGGCCGAGGGATCGGTAAGGTTTGGCGCAAAGGTTGATGTGCCGATAGAGTATCTGCTCGTAAACGCACTGAAGATGGCGGTTGGTCATTATGAGATTAAGGATTGAGCTGGTAGAAAGGAAAATTGAGATGTGCCCATGTAGCTCAAATGGGAGGTCGAGGGGTTTTGATTGCTGTTCCCGGCTCATCGACGGGTGCGCCGCCTGCGGAGAGGAAATCCAGTTTTTCCTCCACTAAAAGGCAGGGATAAAACTGACCTGATGTAACTGGATCGGAGCCACAGACATCGAGGCAGGTTGTGACGGTTTGACCAAAGGATGGACTTTCAGGGGTTGTGGGAAGACAAATGACTCACGTGTTGGGATTCTATTTTGTTCGCATATGATTAAAACGTGAATGATAGATAAGCCCCGACCTCTATTCAAATTCTCAAAGGCGGTTCTCGATCGAATGGATCTCTCCCTGTCATCACGTTAGAGGTGTTATTCCCATATTATGTAGGTGGTTTTGAGCTCTCAACGTTACACATTCCACTCAAGTTCTCTCAGATCCCCGCTTCTACAGTGCGCACAATTGCGATAGAGCTGCCCCACCTTCATCGCTTGAAACGCGTTACTCCCACCCTCTTCCTCAGTTGGCAAGAACACCCACTCCTGTTCTGCCAGGTCGACGAAGGCTTTTAAAGAAGGACAGCTCCTTTTGAGGTTATGGATGAATTCATCATTAATGTTGTCGACGCCATCCAATTTTCGTGTGGCTAGGTGCCCGAATTTGAGGGACATTTCGAGTTTACTCAGGTTTGGTGAGTGAGTGATCTGAGCAGCGACCTGGCTCCAATAAAGGAAACGGACATCCATAAGATGAAGAATGAAGTTCAGAGCTGAATCCATTAGTATATAAATATGTGCGCACCTTCTCGTAGTACGCGCCCAGAAGCATCGGCTGGTCAAGAGGCGAAACGGTCGTTACCCCAATTATCCTCAGTGACTCGACGTTCGGGAATAACTCCAATGTGGGTCCAAAATCGAAGTCCCAACCCGAATTATAAATCCACTGCATCGACAGGTGCAGTTTGCGCACCCCTCCTGTAGCTGCTGTGAAGCTGGAGAAAGATGTGGTCAAGAGGTCGGTGTTCTTTCCCTTCCAGTTGTGCATCTCCAACGACTCCAGTTGGTCACCAATAGCCGGTAAGATAGACGCAACTGTGTACGCCTCAGCGTTCAGAGTTCGGAGACCTGCGATGTCCGAACTTTGGATCCCAATTGGAATTTGTACTCCACGCGCCGCTTCCATCTTGAATAGAAAATATTTAAGCTCTAGATTTAGTAGCCGCGGCTGGCCTTGCAAAACCGCGCGGAGGTTTGCGTAAACTCCCGCTTTGTACCGGAGATCAGGTTCCGAATGGATGGCCCACCACTCGTGTATCCGTAGGCTCGTCAATCTCATTTTAGAAACGACGTCTTGGATATCCTTCATCCCTTCGCCCCACAGCCACCCCACTCCTGAGAGTCCGAACGAGTTGATGTTCCGCATCGAGGCGAGGGCGCCAAGTCGAGCGGGGTGGGCAGGCGAGATGCTCAGCTGGCCAGACAGCGTGTTAACCTCACTCCATCGGAGGTCGATGTCAAGGCTGCGGACGAGGAGAGCGAGGTCCGGGCGCAGCGTAAACGTTCTGAGGAGTGCGTTGGATCGGTGAGGTTGGGCGTAAAGGTTGATATGTCGGTACAAGATCTTCTCGTAAATGGATCGAAGTTGCTGATTGGTCATAATGAGACCAGGGATCGAACTGGTGGGAAGGAAGATTGAGATGTGTTCGTGTAATTCGGGCGGGACACTGAGAAGCCGGCTGGGCGATTGCTGAGTCATGGAATCGCTTTTGCTCGTAGCCTGCAAAGGAAGAGAAATACAGGGTCGATGTCTCACACATACAAATGGTACGAAGCGTGCATACCTGGTTGGACTCATTCATGGTACTAGGCAGAGAGGCGTGATTCAAACAAGGGACGGATTTTCCAAAGGCAGAGGTGATGGGAAGACCAAACGGAGAGCTCGAGGCCGTGGAAGAGTTCGTTTTCTACGCGACCTCCCCTTGACGCGACCTCGTAACTTCTACCTGCCTCCTGTTAAAAACCACTTCAAATTCAGAGTAGACAGTATTCCGTACTCAAATATGACCAACGAAATGCTTTACAAACTATTTCCACGCAGTTCTGAGGATCACAAAACCGCTACCCCTCCTCTGCCGTACCAGCACGGCTGCATTGACCCAAAGCCACCGCGAATGAAAGAGGCACCAGGTGTATGGTGAAACCTATAGCTCAGGGATTCTTCTGAACTACCCAGAGGTCTCCAAAACAACCGAGTGAAGATGAAGGTCGGGGCCACTGGTTCTAAGCTGGAAAGGAACTGGAAGTATGTAGTCCCCCGCTCCCGACAGCTGTTCTGTCGAGCTCAACGCAGAAGATCCCCAGTATTTGAACATAACACGGAGTATGTATAATATGAGGGGCGACCCCCTCGGGTCTTCGTTTGCAAGCAGTCTAGTTTCACTCTGTCCACCGAAGTTCAGACCCCCTTCTGCGCCCCGACAAGGCGGGATACATCGCCAAAGCTGAAAATCATCGAACGTCAAGCTTGATAAAAGCTATATATTAAGATGAAACCAAGAACTAAAGCATGATAAAAAGTCGATGCACTGCTAAGGACAGGACGAAGAGGTCAAGTTCCTCGCGCTTTTCGTCCAAGTGAAGTGAGCACTCGGCATCAAAGCATCCGCCAGAGACCCAGCTTTCAACAACCCCCTCATCCCTATAGTTGCCAATCTATTGAGAGCTAAACCTAATAGTGAGAGCTCATCTTGTGATTCAACGAACAGTGACCGGTACGTCCCAACACTCCGTAACATCCTCAGTTTCATCCGCAACACATATTTTAATTCTCTATTGCTTTAGGATACATTATGACATACATTTTCGGCAGGATTCCAGTAACAGAAAGGCCCGGACTCGGTACAGAAAAGTATTCAGCCCCAAAGGGGTTATGGGTGGCACCTTGTCAGCATGTTAGCGGTGTTATCCCCGTGTTACGAATGATTGTCCAACTCCCAATGTTAACGTTACACGTCCCACTCAAGCTCCATCAGATCCCCGCTTCTAAAACACGCACAATTGTCATAGAGCTGCCCCACTTTGACCGCTTGAAACGCATTACTCCCACCCTCCTCCTCAGATGGCAAGAACACCCACTCCTGTTCTACCGGGTCGACGAAAGTTTTTAAAGAAGGACAGCTCCTTTTAAGATTATGCCTAAGCTCCTCCTCAATGTCGTCGAGGCAATACTTTGGTCGTTGGATTTGGAACTCGAATGTGAGAGACATTTCGAGTTTGATCAGGTTTGGTGAGTGGGTGATCTGAGCAGCGACCTGGTTTCAAACAACGGTGATTTATAACATGGAGAATGGAATTCAGAGCTTGGAGAAAACATTAGTATAAGGGTGTGCACACCTTTTCGAAGTACGAGGCCAAAACCGTCGGCTGGTCAAGAGGCGAAAAGCTCGTTACCCCAATGATCCTAAGTGATTCAACATTGGGGAATAACCCCAGCACGGGCCCAAAATCGAAGTCCCAACGCGAATCATCAATCCACCGCGTCGAAAGGCACAGCTTGCGTATTCGTCCGGTAACCGATCAGCCCTACGTGATCGTCCTGTAGAATGCAACGCCGTGAAGGACACATCCGCTGCATTCTACGTGACCGTGAAGAAA
>WSUB01000259.1:0-42246 GCA_019633425.1 Tulasnella sp. 424 | reverse complement strand
GCCGAGGTTTTTTCTGATGAAGTTGTTGTACGTTAACGTAGCTGGGTTCTGCTTCGCTTTATCTCGGACTGATTTCTTCACTGTCTCCGCTACCTAAGGTATACACCTGGTATTTCGTATAATATACTGCTGTTTCTGTACTACAGAAGAAGCCGGAAATCCTACCGCCGAAGGTCCGGTGATGACGGTGTGGCCTTTGTATCTGTAAGCCCGCGGTGCATCGTTCACGTTCATTGCCCTTCTGGGGACTGGACGCGTGAATCAGGCGACCGTGCTCCCTTCGAGAACATGTTGGATTTCCTTCTCCATTTGCGGGTCTAATACTGGAGGAAGCCTCGCCTGGGCGTCGACGTACTCGCCTTAGTACTCTGCGTCGTCCGAGTCGATGGCCCACGCCGCGGTGTATATAATGGGTCAAGTCTGTGCCGCGAGACTGCAAGCGGTGAACAAATACACGTTGCACAAAGTTCAATTCTTATCACAGGAAGGAAACCATGTTCAAGAAGTCACCTCTTCGTGTCTTCACATCAGAGCGCCGAAAGAAGCCGCCCATGTGTTGGATAGTATCGCACTTGGGGTCAAGTTGGCGGGTGACCAAATGCACGTTGCACAAAGTTCAATTCTTATCCAGCAACTAAATGACCTCCCAGTATCTTCAGATCGGAGCGCCCAAAGATGCCATGTATAAACTGGCAGACAAGTGTAACTTTAAAGTCAAGGATGTCAGAAGACTTTCTCAGCGAGAAGCTAAATCTAAATTCCCAGCGCAGTGCGTCACAATTCCGCTACCATCCCCTATTGCGTAGCCAATAACGAAGAATCAGGACACGACGCAAGTAAACTCAAGTCTAGTGCAGTTCGTTCCTCTCGGACATAGACCCACCAGCGCATATTTAGGCAGTATGGGAGTTTCATCCAGACGCACCTTCGCGACCTCCATCTCTCACAGGGTTTCTAGTCCTCGCCCCCATCTCTGTGCTGCCTAACTTGTCCACCAACCATTTCCACTTCTCCCGATCAAACCTAGTCGATGGGCAGGGATAAACTGCCTCATTCCACCCCTGACTTCCATCTCGGACCGTCGATGCAAGCCCGTGCTAACACCAACGCACTAAACCCCGGTATGGTGATGGATAGAAAAAATCTCCGACTCCCACTGATCCTGAAAAAGATTCAGGGACTCCTACTACCTCGAGCAATGGGCACGGTAGCTCTACCTCCGAAAATTCTGTCTCTCAAAGCTATTCAGAGTCGGTCCGCGCTCTGGAGCCATCCAGCTCTAATATCTCCGCTCAGAGTGAACGGAATTATTCTTCATCAAACGTTTCCACAGGGATGACAGCACGCGATATAACACAAGGAACTGCCAGCGCCAGCGCCGCGACAGGGACGTTTCGGTTTGCCCCGACCGGCGGAACCAAGAGTGCGGCCGGCCATGCAAAGTCGGATCTCGACAACCTAGCTTCAGGGGAGTCCGCCTCGTCTATTCAAACCGCCACGGTTCGAACCCCGTCGTTCACTGTATACCGGCCTTTCGTTTACGGGACCAGTCAACATTCCTCGATTCTCAGTCGGATGCACCAAATATACTCTACATCATATCCACTTCCTTCGACTAGCGTACCTCCGGCTACCACCCCAGGTATATCAGCTTCCCGCCAGCAGGACTCAGTCAACACCACTGGCTGGCAAACTACGGAGACTCACGATCCCGACCGTTTCGACATTTTGCCGCGCGTCAAGGGTCTATTTCGCCTTTTAGATCTTTACAGCGAAACCGGGAGTGGGGGTCTGGTCGATAAGATCATCATTTCTCAAGAGTCGTTGGGTCGGTTCATCAACAGCGTCCTACCGGGTGCATATACCAATGTCACAAAAATCGACTTTGCTCGACTGGACCGTGAAGCCTCGTTGCGCCTTGTTAGTGTATATGGAAGCAAATCAGAGATAGTACGACTCCTACGTTCTCTCGGTTCTATTGACGACGAAGTGTACGTACTTTAGATCTTGCCTTCCGATACTGAGCTGAAACGGCCTTTCACTAGTGCCGCCCTCCTACTCATGGAGGACGACGTATCCCTTAACATTAGACCTTCTCTTCGTTCCGGTATCTACATTCTCTCTCCTGCTTCTCCAAGCGACTCTTCCTCTGTCCCTTTCGTCCGCTACGTCATCTACTGGCCCGAAGAACACACTTGGAACGATGATGCCACCGGGAGTGTCCGCAAGAATCGCGTCACTTTTATGCGGTACCTCACCTCCTTGACCGACCAAATCCGCGCTCTTATATCCCCAGATCATGAAGCAAAACTCGTGTTTCAGGACGTGGACCAGGCCGATGACTCTGACGGGAACGGTTTCGAGATGTCATGGAATGATTACGACGATGCGGATGTCGATGACCGCTTATTCAACTTCGAGGTGGCAAAAACGAAGGAGCAAGAGGAAGCAGTCGACGTTAAGGCCGGGTTTACCGTGAGCGCTCTGGACAGCTCCAAAAGCAGCAGCATCTGACATTTATGCGCTGATAGATTGCACATCCGGCTTATTGTCTTTCAACAGCAAATATCCCAACATCACGAGGCTCTACGCGTGAAGTGACCCTCACCCCTGAATTCATCGATGGAGAAACGATCCAGGCAGTCGCTACCACCCGCTTTGTACCTGGCGCTGATTACACTCACGAATTGGAGGAATCTTTCAACGAATGTCGCTTTGACTCCGACTTGTACGTGTTAAAAGCACCCACTATCAGCTACATTCTTATGGAATTGAGGTCCTTTTAGGAGAACGATGGGCTGCATCATCATTTCTCCCTCTGTTGATACCGCTGGATTTAATATTCTCCTCGAAAAGGGTAACTTGAAGGCCCGGGACCGCGCCGCGTATGAGAATTATCGTAGCACTGTCGAAAAAGTGAAGCAGAGGTACGAAGAAGAGGAAAAGAAAGCTTTGGAGCAGTCAAATGCCGAGATCAAAGCAAACCGACTCCTCCTGCTTGATCAAGTCACAAAATACTTGGTTTCCCTCATATGTGATACCTATCCGTAAGACAGTGCAGCTGTATCCAAATCGTTCTACTCATTTCTTTGATTATCTAGAACTTTCAAACCTGAAGATATCCTTCCTCAGAATCCACAGCAGGGGGAAACCGACACATCACAGACGAACGATCCGCTTGGTGATCCGCCTTCGCCTCTTGTTTGCTATGTCAAATCCTGATCATTTCTCGTGGTTTATAGAATATTTTTACTTTGTCTGTGTCAATTACAAGAGTGCCGATCGGGCTCGTGAAGACACTCTGAAAGAGATCAATTTCACATCCATCCACGTCCCTCAGTTCACCAAGTTCAAAAGAAGGTTCCGCATTGTGCAACGCATTCTGGAGAAGAATAGCGATCTATCGGAAGCTCAACGTTCAGATCTCGTGAAAGCGATGCCAGTTGATAGGAATTTCCTTGCAGCATTGAAGGAAAATCAGACTCGCTGGAGCAAACTCTGGCACCTTTTTAAAGGGAACGATGAGAGGGCGTTGGAGGAACATTGGAAAGTGTCCGAGTTGGATGACGCCAGATTCTTGCGCTCGCTTTCCGAGGTAGAGCAGACGGAACCCATATTCGGCGACAGCGTTGAGAACCTAAGGAGGCTTGCACTTTGGGGGCTTCGTCAAATGCTGGGGGTTTCAGCAGAAAAAGTGACGGAAAATATGATATCTGCACAAGAAACGGAACTGGAGAATACCGCAAAAGCTTTTTTCAAGGAACGCGTTGAGCTGGCTGAACACGAAGCTACCGCGACTCTTCGTAAAGCAATCGTAAGGAACCTTTTCGGGAAGGGAGAACAGTGCGTACCATTTCCCTCAGTTAGGAAATGGGTTGGACTAAATCACCTTTCTCAGGCCTGTCCTGACCATTTACGATGTCAAGGCAAAGTCTGGTGCGACATCATTTAGGTCCTGAGCCAACTGACTGCTAATTTTTCCTCTTTAAAGCATACCAAGACACGTTCAGCGAGTTCGTTCTGAAAGCTTCGTGCAGCGGGCGGTCCGAACCTTCTCTTGAAACCTCTATCTGGGCCCTCGACCTGTCTGAGGACGACGTACAAAAGCTCAAAGAGAATCCTTCACATATGCCAACCCCTCGCATGCCCCGCTCAGCCACAAATTTCAGATTACCGCTCAATTGGCGAATTCGGTTCGTAGCTTAATCGTTTTTATCTCTACCCTACCCCCCGCGGTCTAACATTTTTGCACCTAGCCAATTGCAAATCGTAGGGCAGAAGAAGGCTCTCCTCATCGTTGACTGTCCTGACAGAATTCGCCTTTGGCTTTTTTCACTTCGAACCGGCTTTGCCGTTGATCATCCGCTTTGTAGCATCCCTAACGTTGCTGGTCGCCAGTATGTGGTCGCAGTGGATGAGCGCACACGTCTCGTTGCGCTAGCCATGACAGACCCGGTGAGTAGGCAGGTAACGCTTCAGATAAGGCTGACTCTGAAAGATCAGGCTGGTTCAGTCAGGGAGCGTCATCTTACAAGAATATCTGATGGACGAGAAATTTTCGACAATGCGCAGCCGGGGATCACCACTTTCACTAAATAGTTGGTATACTGACGGTATCCCAGAATTTACTCACGCGTCGTTCTTCAATGGGACGGAAGAGCTCTGCCTCATGGAAGTCACCGGCAGAATTCGCGTACTAATGATCCCTTCGCGATCCTTCAGGTCTGTTGCTTCGAGACCCTCTTCGTATATCATGCTAACCTCGTAGGGTTTCGCAGACCAGCTTCGATTCACCTTCATTCAAAACCTCTCTATGTTAGCTCGTCGCCAGATGGAACCGCTCTCGTAATTGTTGAAGGCTCGCCGACCGGTACTAGATCCATCAGGGTTTTCCATCGCGCATCCCTCGGTTCAGACGAAAGTGGAATCGTAAAAGAACTCCCTGAAAATTTCAACTCGACATCCAACTTTTGCATCACGTCCGCTGGAGACCGACAGAAGAGTTTCCTCATGGGATTCGATGTTCAGAAGCAACGCATCATTTCGGCAGCTCTCGATATAAGCCGTAAAGAGAGCGAATATCAAATTCGTGCCAGCGGCGAAGCTAGAAATACGGCGAAACAAACTCGCACCATTCATAATTCTCTCATCAACTGCTTCTCTGAAGTCTGGGAGAGATTTCCAGTTGCTGCTGCAATCCAAAGGTTCGGGGTTTTCCGTAGCTATGCTCGTTCACGCGGTTTATTCGACAATTTCCCAGACAAACCCTCTCAGGGGACGGGCGTCAAAATGCAAGCGTCACCTTCGTGTCGTCATCGGCCAGCCCATCAGTCAGCCAATCCTTCAAGTCATACTTCAGAAAAATGGTGCAAGATTTTGAGAGACTCTCACGCAAACCGACCGAGCAACGACTCGCTCGGATTCTCGTCACATCCTTACCATTCAACGAAGTTATAGGCAAGACAACATTAACCAGCCAGTACAAGGCGGGAGAATGGATCACGGAGCTTCTCTGTCTCATCCCCATCCACATCGCGGTGACTTCCGAGAACCGCTTCGTCCCTCTCAAAGACGGGATTCTTGATTCCACGCTGGAGAGAGAGCTTCTTGGAGCAGAAGTGTCCAAAATCATTGATGCTATAAGCTTGGGATGGTATGAATCGATATTCAGTTCATACATGGCAACCAAGCCTGTTAAAGTAGTCTCTTCTATGGGTGCGTTCAATTCTTTCTGCCTTTGTGTCTGCATCATGACCTGGCCGAAATTATTAGGGGAACAAAGCGTCGGTATGTTAAGCCAGATGTTCGCATCCTCTCATTGTCCTCAAATTGCACTTGCAGGAAAGTCTTATACCTTGAATCACATGGTCGACTCGTCATTTGCTGGTTCAGCCGTTCGAACTACTGAGGTTAGCAGCTGTGGGCCTGTCATAACTTGGGCGCTAACTTCGCTGAATCGCAGGGTGTATGGTTATCCGTTTGTCCTACTAAGGATTGTCTGGTTGTAGCCTTGGACTTCGAAGGTATGCGCACACAACCGAAGCTCTTCTACGGTTTCCAAGTCATTTGCTTGTTGCAGGAGTACATAGCATAGAGCGGACACCCCAAGAGGATATGCTATTGGTTCTGTTTAATACGGCTCTATCGAACCTCGTAATCTTCCGGAACAACTTCGCGCTCAGCCGAGATGTTGCCAACATGTTTACGGTAATGGATTTCATCTGGGTATCATGGTTATCTCTTACAAATAGCACCCTCAGAGCTTCCAAGCGTCAACTCACCTCTTCGACCCGGCCGCTAATCCAAGACTATTTAAAGGCCGCCTGAACATCGTAATTAAGGTCAGCCAACCCCTTGTACAAAGTAGATGATATAACTCATGGCAGGGATGGAAGGATGTTGTGGGTGGTGATAAAAATGACATTGTCAGAGAGTACGTATCTCATCAGGACGGTGGTGGAGGTACTGACTGCTGCGTCCAAGGTTCTTCGCCAAATTCAGCCAGATAGTATCGAAAGAACAAGCGACAAACTTCATTTCAGTTCTCCATGATGGTCAGCTGACGGTCATCCCGTGGAGCGTCATTCAATCCAAAGAGTTCTATGCACTCTTCAGCAAGCTGAGGAGCCTTCTGTTCAACCAGACATCTACACATGGCACGGCTGGGGAGTTCCTCATCACTCTCAAAACACTTATGGCGAAGATGAAGGTGATTGGGCTTCTACACTTACATTATCGTAAAGCTTACTTCAATCTATAGGCTCAGGATTGGGGATCACTTGATCGTGCGTTCTGACGCTCGATTGCTCTTCGAGCTCCTCTGACCAATCCTAGCAGAAACGGTCATTAAGCACCGCGTTGCGACTTTGTCCGACATGATCCCAGCCGCGCTTGAGCATGGTCGTTCAGGCTCGAGCCTTGACGCAGATGAACTCAGGGTGAGGCGGCAAATGCCATAAATTTGAATTCTGGTTGACATCTCCAACGTCATCCGCACAGAATCTAGACGACCAAGAGATTATCGCACATTCTAAGACCAATGCCACGTTCTATGTGGGAAAAGACGAGACAGAGATGGAAAGGACTCTCGGTTCACTTCTTGCAGCGTGGGGACTGGGTCCTTCGCGGGACTCCGTCAACAAGGTTGCATCGCACCTGAACGACCTTGCGACGTCCCGAATAGCCCACGTCAAAGAATGGATCGAGAAGAATCTATCACGTTTCCCTCAAGATAATGCGGATATTCGAAATCTGAAGAGAGACTTTGAGGACCTCGCTGATCGTTTGCGAAACGCGGTCCTACTCTGCCCAGCCCAATGCGCCAAATGCCAATTGCGATGCATGCTCAACCAATCACATCAGTATCAAGCTCACGATTGCCGTACATCTCACTCATGCACAACGCCCTGTGACTATGCTGAGGAACACGATGAATCCGTTCCCTGCCGGCTTCCGTGAGTGAACACCGTGTGTATATAATCAACCTGTAAATTCTGAATCGCGATCGGCTCCCAACAGGGCTGGCCACAACGGAAGGCATGTGTGAGTAAATCGCCGACACCTCCCGGCCTGCGCCATTGATTTCCACACGACCTCCAGATGTGATCCCGTCTTCCATCTTTGCGGGGAAGCTTGCCATCTCGCTGGTCGGAAAGGCTGCCACAGCTATTGCACCAAGCCGAGAGATCACGAAGAAGGCGAGCATGCATGCTCAGCGAAAATTCACCAGTGCGGGCAGGTAGCTTAATTGATAGGACCAGAATTGGCAAAAACTAACAAGTTTGTGGTTCACGCAGCTTTGTGACTTGAGTAACATCGTGTCTTCCAACAGACCGACATTCTCCTGCCCATTGTTATGTGCAATTCCTCAGTAGGTCATGAACGGTTTCGCGTCGGATTTAACTGAAAGGGAACGTCTTCTTAGCGACGAACCGCATGAAAGACACGCTTGTGATAATCGTATGGCTTGCCCTATCCGGTGTGAACTATGCCAGCGGTATTGCGCAACCGGCGATCATTTCCATGGTCTGGATGATTCCCTGCCACACCTGTGCGGGTGAGTAAGACACGCCGTACAGAACTTGACGGAATTGTGCAGCATTTAAGCCCATTCTTTATCCAGACAAGAGCACAGCTGTCGACGACAATGCGAAGCGGCTGGGATATGTGAGATCAACACAACACCGCATTCCGTGGAGACTACATTCCGTGGGAAGCATGGTCCATTTAGCTACACGAAGGTTTGTTGACATTCACATGTACAACTGTTGGGAGAGCTAATAGTTATTTAATCTTAGTACACGCAAAGCTCGAAACGCTTGGACTGCGCAATTCCGATTCCTCCAGGAGAACTCGCACACAATGGGGAGCATATATGCAAAACGGATGTCGATCGCTTTCACTATTGCGAACAGTCTTGCCAGAACTGTGGCTACATATGCACTTTACGTCTTGGTTGGTGTGCATGGCAAATTATCCGAAAGGTCAGATCCTGACTTCCTGCTGTAGGTCATCTACAACCTGAGCATGACACTGCACATGGGTCAATGGTACATACTGCCTGGATTGTAGAAGGAAACACCGATGCTGTTGTCGAAGTCAATGGCCGCCTGTTTTCAGCACAGGAAGATGGGGCCCCTCAATTGTGTTCCTCACTTTGCCGCAACCTCGGACGCCACGCGCATATTGACTATTGTCGCAATTCGAACGGACAGTGCCAGGAAGCAGAGTCAGAGCACATCGATGTACCCATGCTACCTAATCTAAATCGACCAAAGGATTGGATTTCCCATAAGGTCTTCTGGGCTCGTACAGGTTAGTGCTTCGTAATTCGCTGTTGTTGACGTGGCTGACCGAGGTTATCAACCACATCCAGGGTTCAAAGGTACGGTGCTGGGCTTTGCATTAAAGAAGTAGCATATTAATGTCTCAGCTTCAGATCCATATTCAACAGACGAGAAAGCCGAGTTTGCACTCTGTGATGTCCAATGTGCAGGTAGGGAACTCAACCACACCCCTCCATCCCATTAAGAGCTCGTTAACCGGCGCTTACTAGGACCCGAACACCAGGCCACCGCTACTGCGCCAGCGCGGCCAAGCTTCTGCGCGCTTCCTATCTTCCATCCTCCACATCCCACCGACAGCCAGCCCCCTGGCAATTCGACCTACGTATCGGGCGATGGCCATTTGTTCGGCTGCCCAGATCCAAACAACCTCCGCCAAGCCTTCCATATCATCTTCGTGCTTGATGCGTACGTTTCCCATACATTAAATTAACCTAGCTCTTGGCATTCACGGCGCATGTTAGGTCCGGCTCCATGGCCGCCACCGACCGGGGCCCACTGCAAGGCCAACCGGTGACTGAGCTCATCAGCGATTCTAACAATAATAGACTCGGTGCAGTTCTTTCCGCCCTTTATGGATTCTGGATCACTCTAGCTTCGGGAGCGACGGGACCGCGACGAGACTCCTATTCTGTCATTACGTTCGGGTGGTTTGCGTGGGTAAGACAGCTCTAGGTCGTATTATTCTGATTCGTTTATACCTTTCTTAATTCTTCTGGTTCAATAGACAAGAATAGAAAACGATTCTACAAGTACCTCGGACCAGCTTTTAGATCGTTTGCTACAAGTTCGTGCCTTGGGGCAAACGAGCTTCAATGCTGCGCTCGAGCAAGCGCGGACAATAATGGCGGACAATTGGTCGACTGATCGGTAGGTCCATGTTTCCTTGTTACCTATTGTCGGACCGGGACTAACTCGGTTATCAAGTTCTCCCGTTGTAATCTTCCTGTCTGATGGAGAGTGCGGGTTCAATGACAGCAAGATATGCGACCTTTGCAATCAGGCAGTCGCTCGAGGGTGCCAAACTAACATGTCTTTTCGCCCTGGATTATGTACTGATCTTTGCCTACAGCAAACCACTTTCGTTCCACGCTGTTTCTTTTGGGAAAGATTCTAGCTCCGCATCACTCCGTCGCATGGTCGCCGTCGCCGAAAAGGTTGTTCAGGATGACCCCCGAGATCAGCTAGCACCCGTGGTTCCTTGCAGCTATAGTGATGCTGCGGATACAGTGAGTAGGTGAATATTTCCCCTGAATATCGATGCTCAAGTCGCTGGGTCATATGCAGATCCGCCTCGCCGAGACGTTCATCAACATCGCCAATTCATTGAAGAAGCCCCGGGCTGCTCTCCTTCGCGCATGAATCAATCCAAGTAGCTTAATCATCTCGTTTTCTTCCAATGTTTACTTCGCTCTTTACATCGACAATAATTCCAGCTTCCCTTGCATGTCTCGGGGTGCGATCCACTGCGCAGTGTCCTGGAGCCATGTAAGGATATATGCACGTAGTCACGATTCTGGCTGTTCTAGCTGCACGTTGCCGGTTGAATCGTGGAGTGCATCCGTTGCATAAAACTGTCAGCAGCTTCGCTCGTCAGGATGGTTTCTAGATCGCGCGGCTATTCTCTTCATCCCCTCCATTTACCTCGCTTAAAGGTTAAGGCGTCAAAGTGTCCGCTTGGGAAACCGAGGGACTCTTCATTGGATTATAGGAGGGCTCTTCATGGTCGGCGGGTTTTTCGTGACCGGTTCGCCTTTTGATTTTCGCGCCCTGTATTTAGCTTAATATTGTGGCAACGACAAGATATCTGGACGTTCGTTTCTCGTTCAAACCGCGTTAGACTCGCTGACCACGTTTATCTCCGAGCTCCGCCCGAGCAAGGAACAAGCTGGAGAAAAGGTGGGAACACCGCGTGTTGTCCGCCGTGCCTTGGAAGTCCTTATTAGGTCCGACACCTGTCGGTGCGCCTGCTCCCTCCGTTCAACCTTCACGCTTGAACTCGTCTCCCCATTACATAATCCGTCCTGGTATATGATCCTCGTCGCTCAGCATCGAGAGAACAGCATCCAATCATCCGCGGAGTCCAACCCTCATTCTCACTGACGGTCGAAAATGTAGCCCGCTCCCGGATCGTCCCATATGGCGCTGTTCGGGAAAGCCAAGCCAAGTTTGGGAAGGAGAGTTAGCCTTTGGAACCGAACCCACCGGCTCACTCCATGCGGATAGAACGTCAACAGCAAACCTTTTCGGCCCTCAATCATAACTCTGGCTAACGTCCTGTCCATTCGCAGAAAATGGACGCTCGCCAGAATCAGGGGACAGCTAGAGAGATATCCTGAGGCAGACAGAAGAGCCTTTCTACGAAGGACCGGATGCCTTTACAACCATGAACAAACCACTTAGTTACGACGCACAGGGGACGCCGCAAAGTCATCCGTCTTACATTCCTCGAACACCCGAAGGTTACGAACATCCCCAGCATTCAAGGGTCAACTCCGTCAGCAGTCTGAGCACTGTATCCGCAATAGTACGAGGCCATAATGCATCCATAGTTGGGATAGGAGAGAAGATTGATTTGATGGTTCGGCAAAGTGTGACGAGCCGCGGTCAGCCGATATCCGTGGCCATGATCGACCCTGTTCAAGTGCTACTAGTACCCCCTTACCCGAGCATCTAGAAACTCTAGGACCACCAGAGAGTGGGTATACCATTCCACCTATTTCGAACCACCGCCACTCGAATCCAGCTACACCGGAGACCTAGCATCCCGCTTGCCGAATCTCCAATTTCATACGCCCCACCATCACTCGTCCTCCCGCCCCCACTTCCTCCTTGGCTTGTACGGCTCCCCGCTCCTCCATCCGATCACTTCCTAGTCGTTTCCGTGGCCCCTATTCCGAACACTCCGACCATATTGAGAGTCTACGTGGACGAAGGTCGAGTTCGTCGAAGCAGTACTGGCAAGAGTACCGCGCTAACCATCCGTTCCCGAACGTATCAGCGGGCTTTGACCGAACCGACGCGACTGCCAGACCCTGTGCCGCGGCTCAACCGGACAACGTTAGTTCCGCCAAAAGCTAGGTTACCTTCGGTGCATCCTTCTGTTATTTCATCGATTCGGGTCTAGGAGACTGGGGGGATGGCTCTGCTTGAAGCTCGTCGGGCGTTGTACGTGTTTTACCACAGCATGATGAAAGGGTGGTCCAAGGTCTCGCGGGGCTTGAGAAGACTCCAGATCCGGTTGCGAATCTTGGGGTAAGTCGGTGCTCGGGCGTTGAAGGAGAGGGTAGCTAACCTAAATTTAACCATTGTAGCGCATCAGTTTCCTAGGTACAAGAAGCCGAGGTGCATTAATGGTCAACCTAGGCTACATTGCAGAGTCGGACGCGGAAGTTCCGGCGGCAGACTGGATTACATTCGAACAAGCGCAGAAAACGTACGACTATACATGTACACTGCAAGAGAGTATTGCGAAATAGTATGTCATTCCGGAAATCGCCTCAGAATTTTGACCAGCATGATTTACCATCTTTTGACAGCGACCTTGCAGTCAAGACACTTGGGTTGCGTCCTTGTTGTCGAGAACGAAGACCAGCCTCACGATCTGGCGTCGGCAATTCCCGGTTCCTGAATCGACGCGTGTGGCCTTGATCCCCTTTTGCAAGAAGTCAAGAATGAATTGGCAAACAAAGAGCTGCTGGCCCATGTCGGGTACGTGTATTGCAAAATCCGGTGGAACAGGGAGATTGACCTGACCCGTTTTGGACTTTTCTCAGAGCAACTCCCAAGAACCCTCACGGAACATGACCCGACATTGGACGCCAACCATCTCGCCGCACCGGCCCTCTAATATTCAACTACACAGAGGCCGAAGTACAGACCCCAGAACAAGTCGAAGTTTTGTCCATGCCGAAAGCGCAGACGGCGACCATCACCGGCACGACTGTCCACGAGCTCGGTCTACGGGTCGCAAATCGGCCGCTGTTCACGTCTCGGGCAAGCCTCCGTCGAACCGGACGCTCACCGCGGTGCAGGAAGAGCCGTTGCCAAAGAAGAAAGGATGGTTCAAGCGGATGTTTACTAGTGGACCAACACCGAAGAACAAGACGATGGATGAGACGGTTGTGATGCATTCTCGAGGAACGTCGAGGAAGCAGGCGAAGAGGAAGGGACATACGCTTACTCATGTTGAATGGAATTGAGGCTCAGGTTGTCTGATGAAGTTGATGTACGTTCTGGCCGTTTCGATCTGCTTCGCTTTAACTGAACCTGATTTCTACACCGTCTTCAAAACCTAAGGTATAAATATTGCATTTCGTATAATGCACCACTGTTTTTGTAGTACACGCGAAGTAAGCCGATCTTTATCTCCGCCCTGGATTGGGGAGGTGTTTCGTGAGCGCCAAAGACGTGTGCAAACGGCTGGGTGTGCGCCCGTCGTTGAAGACAACGAGGGTAGCTTCTTAGATAGAAGATTCGAGAGGTCCTCAGCGGTGACTGAAGCCTTGCCAATGAGTGAACAGGCTGCCCCATTTTAGGCCTAGAGTGAGACTCGAAGACGGCATAGATGACGGGGAAAAGCCTATCAACTCGGGATGGCCTGCGGCAATGACGGCGAGTATTCCCGGGGGATTTATGATGACTGCGGCAACTTCAATCGGCGAATCGGGAAAGTAGGATTGTAAGCCTTGGGGGGATTTCTGGCGATCCTTACTTGAGCGACTTTCCAAATTCAGCATAATTGGCTTAACGAGAGTCAGTTGCGACGAGCCGAAGCGCACTACTGAAGGGGGGGGGGGACTGATAGATATCGTCAACTTCGAGGTAGCCGAAGGACGTCCACACGGTGCAGATCGCAGTCGCATCCTTCGAAAGTTCGGAACAAAACTGTTCCGGATAGATAGAGAGCTATCCGCCTGACGGTCTTTGCTCGATAAACCTGCGTGACACCATCTCCCTGACTGGATCTTCTCCAAGACTGTCCTAACAACGTCGAAATTGGCTGGTCCGCATGCCGCTGGCCCGCGTTGAATATATTGGGATGTTGCTTCGTGAGATGTGACGCGTCCCTGAGAAGGATTTCCTCCTTGACTTGCGGATCCGGTATTGGAGACAGCCCCGCTGGAGCGCCGACGTACTCGCCTTCGTGCTCTATGTCGTCCGAGTCGGTGACTCTCATGTCAGGGGCTGAGTAGTGATCTGGCTGGGGTCAGGTGGGTGGTGCAGGCTGCAAGCTAGTGATGGAACGTTACCATGAATGGAATAAGATGCACGTTGCACAAAGTTCAATTCCTATCGCAGCAAGTAAATCATCGAGCGGTTAACTCTATCCTCACATCAGAGGGCCGAAAGATGCCTTATAGAGATTAGCCGACAAGGGGAGCTTCAAGGCCAAGGAGGTCAGAGGACTTCTCGTAGCCTCGATTGGAATTTTTCCAGTGCGGTGCACCACAACCTTCGCCATCCCCCTTGAGGACCCAAGAACACTAAAACCAGGACACGGTGCAAAGAAACACGAATAAGAAAGCTCTTTCATTTCGGACAGAGCCATCAGGGCATATTTAGGCGATATGAGAGGTCTCGTCCAGATTCACTTTGGCGACCCCATCCCTCACTGGACTTCACCTTCTCACTGCCATTTACTACTCAAAACATCCACAGCCCCTTACACCTCTCGCTCTGATCAAACCCAGTAGATAAAACCCATCCACCCTCTAGGAAATCTCTTTTTCTTCGGCGACAATCCGGCCGACCCAGACACGATTGCCATGGCGTCTAATCCCAGGAGGAACGGTGCCGGACTCGGTCCCGATCGTTTGGACCTCATGTCACGCATTAAGGGTCTCTTCCGCCTTTTGGATCTCTACAGCGAATTCGCGAGTGGTGGCCCTGTCGATAAGATCATCATCTCTCAACAGTCATTGGGTCGTTTCATCAATAGCGTCCTCCCCGGTGCATATACCAACGTCGCGAAAATCGACTTTGCTCGCCTGGACAGGGAAGCCTCGCTGCGCCTCGTTGGTATATATGGAAGCAAGTCAGAAATAGTACTATTCCTACATTCTCTCGGTTCCATTGATGATGAAGTGTACGTACTTTCCATTTTACCTTCCGATACCTTATTAAAATGGCCTTTCGCCAGTGCTGCCCTCCTACTTACGGAAGATGACGTAGACGTCAACACGTGCACGAGACCATCTCTTCGTTCTGGAATCTACATCCTCTCTCCTGCTCCTCCGGACTCTTCCTCTATCCCTTTCGTCCGCTACGTCATCTACTGGCCCGAAGAAAACACTTGGAACGATGATGCCACCGGGAGCGTGCGCGAGAATCGCGTCATGTTCATGCGATACCTCACCTGCTTGACCGACCAAATCCGCTCTCTTATCTCCCGAGAGCATGAAGAAAAACTTGTTTTTAAAGATGAGGATGAGGATGAGGATGAGGATGAGGATGAGGATGACCGCCGCATCAGGTTCGTAGTGGCAAAAACGACAGAAGAACAGGAGGCAGTCGACGTTAAGGCTGGATTTACTGTGCGCGTTCCGGACCCCTCCAAATGGAGGAGCATCTGACATTTGTGTGCCGATAGGTTACACATCATGCTTTTCGCTCGTCAACGGCAAGCGTCTCGACTTTGCGAGGGTCTCCGCGTCAAGAGACCTTCGTTCCTAAATTCGTTGATGGAGAAGCAGCCCAGGCAGTCGCAACCACTCGCTTTGTACCCGGCGCTGATGACACTCGCAATTTGGAGGAATCTTTCAGCGGATATCGATTTGAGTCCGAGTTGTACGTGTTCGAGAGCCCCATTTCATTCACATTCTTATGGAGTTAAGGTCCCTTTAGAAGAAATTACGGCTCCGTCGTCATTTCTCCCTCTGTTGATGCCACTGGGTTCAACATTCTCCTCGAAAATGGTAACTTGAAGGCCCGAGATCGCGCTGCATATGAAACGTATCGCATCACTATCGAGAAAGAGAAGCAGCGGTGCGAAAAGGAGGGAAAGGAAGCTTTGGAGCAATCGAAGGCCGAGATAAGAGCACACCGGCCCCGCCTTCTTGATCAAGTGTCAAAATACTTGGCTTCCCTCATATGTGATACTTATATGTAAGAGCGTGCTGTCGTGTTCGAAGCCGTCAACTCACTCCATCGGTTACCTAGAACTTTCGCACCCGGGGATATCGTTCCTCCCGGAGCACAACAAGAGAAAACTGACCCGTCGCTGACGAGCGATCCACTTGGTGATCCGCCCTCGCCTCTTGTTTGGTATGCCCGATCTCAATCCTTCCTCACGATTTCCAGAATATTTTCACAATGTCTGTGCCACGTACAAGGGTGCCGATCGGGCTTGTCAAGACACTCTGAAAGACATCAATCTCACATCCATCAACGTCCCCGAGTTCACCAAGCTCAAAAGAAGATTCCGCATCGTAAGAAAAGCTCTAGGGAACCTCGACTACCTCTCGGAAGCTCAACGTTCAGATCTGATCAAGGCGGTGTCACTCGATAGCGATTTCCTTGCAGCATGGAGGAAACTAGAGACTGGCTTGAGCAGGTTGTTCCTTTACGCCAGGTTCCAGAGTCTGCCTGATAAAGACACCGACGAGAAGGGGTTGGAGGAATACTGGAAAGTGACCGAGTTGCATGACGTCGAATTCCTGCGCTCACTTCAGGATGTCGTGGTGGCGGAACCCAGATATGCCGACAGTGTAGAGAAGCTAAGAGAACTTGCGGTGTCGGGACTTCGTCAAATGCTGGAGGCTTTAGCGGGAAAAGTGACGGAAAACTTAATTTCTGCACAAGAAACGGAACTCAACAATACTGCAAAAGCTCTCATCACGGCGGACATTGAGCGAGCTGAACAGGAAGCTACCTCGATTCTTCGAAAGGCTATCGTCACCAGGCTTCGTGGGGAGGGAAAACGGTGCGTATAATTGTTCCCAGTTAGAAAGCGGATTCGACTAAACCACCTTCGTCAGGGTCCTAACCATTTATGATGTCAAGCCAAAGTCTGGTACGCCATACTATTTAAGTATTGAGCCGATTAAGTGCTCATGATCTCTCCTGAAAGCATGGAACAGCGACTTCGTTCTGAAAGCTTCGTGCAGCTGGCATTCCGAACCTTCTCTTGAAATCTCGGTCTGGGCGATGGACCTGTCTGAGGACGATATACGATGGCTCAAGGGAAACCCTTCACATGTTCCAACCCCTCGCATGCCCCGCTCAGCCACAAAATTCAACTTGCCGCTCAAGTGGCGAATACGGTTGGTACTTTAATTATTTTCGGTCTATGTCTCGCGGTCTAATATACTGCATCTAGTCGACTACAGATCGTAGGGCAGAAGAACGCTCTCCTCATTGTTGACTGTCCTGACAAAATTCGACTCTGGCTTTTTTCACTTCGAAACGGCTTCTCTATCGATCATCCAGTATGCAGCATCCCCAACATCGCTGGTCGTCAGTACGTGGTCGCAGTGGATGAACAGACACGTCTTGTTGCGCTGGTCATGACAGAACCGGTGAGTGGGCGTGGCGACACTTTGAACAATACTGGCTCTCAAGGATTCTGGTTCAGTCGGGTAACGTTATCTTGCAAGAATATCTGATGGACGAGAAATTTTCAACGATGCGCAGCCGGGGATCCCCACTTTCACTAAATAGTTGGTACACCAATGGTGTCCCAGAATTCACTCACGCGTCGTTCTTCAGTGGGACGGAAGAGCTCTGTCTGGTAGAAGTTACCGGCAGAGTTCGGGTACTAATGATCCCTTCGCGGTCCTTCAGGTCTGTCGTTTCGTGACACGCTTCATAGGATACTGACATCGTGGCTTTTCGTATTAGACATGTTCTCATTCACCTTCATTCAACACCTCATTACGTTAAGTCATCACCAGACGGAACCGCTCTCGTGATTGTTGAAGGCTCGTCAACCGGCACTAAATCCATTCGGGTCTTCCATCGCGCGTCTTTCGGGTCAAACGAAGATGGAATCGTTAAAGAACTCCCTGAAAGCTTCAATCCGACATCCAACTTTAGCGTCACGTCCACCGGAGAGCGACAGAATGTTTTCCTCATGGGATTCGATGTTCAGAGGCAACGCATCATTTCGGCAGCCCTCGAGATAAGTCGTAACGAGAAAGAATATCAATTTCGAACCAGGGACGAAACTCGAAATATCGCGAATGAAACTCGCACGATTCATAATTCTCTCATCGACTGCTTCTCTGAAGTCTGGGAGAGGTTTCCGGTTGCTGCTGCGATCCAAAGGTTTGGGGTTTCTCATAACAATGCTCGTTTACTTGGTTTATTCAACAACTTCCCAGACAAACCCTCTCAGGGGACGGCCGTCGAAAAGCAAGTGTCACCTTTGTGTCCTCATCGGCCAGCCAATCCTTCGAGCCATACTTCAGAAGAATGGTGCAAGATTTTGAGAGACTCTCCCGAAAACCAACCGAGCAACGACTTGCTCGGATTCTCGTCACATCCTCTTCATTTGATAAAGTTCCTAACATCGCAACTTCAACCAGCCGGTATAAGGCGGGAGAATGGATCGCGGAGCTTCTCTGTCTCATTCCCATCCACATCGCAGTGACAGCAGAGAACCGCTTCGTTCCCCTCAAGGACGGGGTCCTCGATGCCACGCTGGAGAGAGAGCTTCTTGGAGCAGACGTGTCCACGATCATTGGCGCCATTAGCCTGGGATGGTATGAATCGATTTTCACCTCATACATGGCAACCAAGCCTGTTAAGGTAGTCTCCTCCATGGGTGCGTTCACTTCCTTCTGCCTTTGTGTCTATATCTTGACTCAGCTGAAATCACTAGGGGAACAAAGCGTCGGTATGTTGCAGTCAGATGCGCGTTTCCTTTCTTTGTCCTGAAATCGCACTTGCAGGAAAGTCTTACAGCCTGAATCACATGGTTGACTCGTCATTTGCTGGTTCAGCTGTTCGAACCACTGAGGTGAGCAGCTGTGGGCCCGTTTTTGCTTCGACGCTAAGTCGTCGAACTGCAGGGGGTATGGCTTTCCGTTTGTCCTACGAAAGACTGTCTGGTTGTAGCCCTGGACTTTGAAGGTACGTGCACGCAACCGAAGGCCCTTGATGGCTCGCAATTTATTTGCCTTCTGCAGGAGTCCATAGCATCGAGCGCACACCCCAAGAAGATATGCTGTTGGTTCTGTTTAATACGGCTCTATCGAACCTCGTCATCTTCCGAAACAACTTCACTCTCAGTCGGGATGTTGCCAACATGTTCACGGTACTAAAGTTCCACTTAGCACAGATCATGGTTACCTCTCACGCGTAGCGCCCTTAGAGCCTCCAAGCCTCGACTCATCTCTTCGACCCGGCCGCTAATCCAAAATTATTCAAAGGCCTCCTGGCTATAGTTATCAAGGTTAGCTAATCCCCCGTACAAACCAAATGCTTTAACTCATGGCTGGATGGAAGGATGTCGTGGGCGGTGATCAGAAGGATATCGTCAAAGAGTAAGCACCTCATTAGGACCGTGGTGCATGTACTGACTCCGGCGTCAAAGGTTCTTTGCCAAATTCAGTCAGATAGTATCCAAAGAACAAACGACAAACTTCATTTCCGTTCTTCACGACGGTCAGCTGACGGTTATCCCGTGGAGCATCATACAATCCAGAGAGTTTTATGCACTTTTCAACAAGCTGGCCATCCAGCTGTCCAAACAGAGATGTACGCATGGCACGGCTAGAGAGTTCCTCATTACTTTCAAGACACTCATGGCTAGGATGAAGGTGATTGGGCTTCTAGACCTACATCACCTTTAAGCTCATCCCACTCCATAGGCTCAGGATTGGGGACCACTTGACCGTGCGTTCTGAAGCTCAATTGCTATTCGAGCTCCTCTGACTAATCCTAGCAGAAAGGGTCATTAAGCACCGCGTTGCGACTTTGTCGGACATGCTTCCAGCCGCGCTTGAGTATGGTCGTTCAGCTTCAACTTCTGATGCCGATGAGCTAAGGGTGAGGCGCCAGAAATACCCGTAGTTTGACTTTTGGTTGACTCCTCTAACCTCACCCACACAGAATCTGGACGACCAAGGCCTTATTAATAGCTCGGACAGCAATGCCACGTTCTACGTGGGGAAGGATGAGGTGGAGAGGCAAAGGATTTTCAGCTCACTTCTTGCATTGCAGGGACTGGATCCTGCGCGGGGCTCTGTCTACGAGGCCGCAACGCACCTGAACAGTATCGCAACGTCCCGGATCGCGTACGTCAAAGAATGGATCGAGAAGAACCTATCGCGCGTTCCTCAGGATAATGCGGATATTCGAAGTTTGAGGAGAGAGTTTGAGGACCTCGCTGATCGTTTGCGAAACGCGGTCCGGCTCTGCCCGGCCCAATGCGAGAAATGTCAACTGCGATGCATGCTCAACCAGTCGCATCAGCATCAAGCTCATGATTGTCGAACACTCCATTCGTGCACTAGACCCTGCGAGTACGGCGAGGAACACGACAAACCCATTCTCTGCCGGCTTCCGTGAGTGGACACGGTATATTCTCAACCTGTAAATCTGACTCTCGATTGGGTCTCGATAGGGCCGGTCACAACGGAAGGCATATGTGAGTACATCGTCGATCTCTCTTCCCCCACTCTGGTCTTCGCTATTGATTCGGACCACGGCCCGCAGATGTAAACTCGCCTTTCATCTTTGCGGTGAATCTTGCCATCTCGCTGGCCGTAAAGGTTGCAAAGGTCGTTGCACGAAACCGAGCAATCATGAGGAAGGCGAGCATGCATGCTCAGCGAAAGTTCACCAGTGCGGGGAGGTCGGTTTAAAGTAACAGGACCAGTATTGGAGAACACTAACAAGCTTGAGATCCACACAGTCATGTGACCTGAGGAACATTGCGTCGTCTGAAAAGCGGGCGTTTTCCTGTTCATCTTTATGCACGGTCCCTCAGTACGTCACGAATGGGTTTCCCACCAAATTCAACTGAAAGTGAACGTCTTTGCAGTGATGAACATCACGATCTACACGTCTGTGGCAATTGCATGACTTGTCTCGTCCGGTATGAACCATTCCAGCCCGAGCGGCATTGCGCTGCCGGTGATCACTTCTATGGTCTGGATGATTCCCTGCGACACCAGTGCGGGTGAGCAAGACCAACCACGCAGTAATCTGCCGGAAGTTACTAGCATGTAATAGGATAGCAGTCTCCGAGCCTGATAAACGCCTGATTCCGGTAACCTGCATTCCTGGGCCCTGGCTTGGAGAGTGCGCAGGGTAATTTTGTAAAGGAAGAATGATGTGGGTCAGTTACTAGGCACGTGGCTTCCATCTCTTAATACCGGAAGAATACCAACTACAGCACAGCATATATCAAGTATGTGGCCTGCAGCCCACACCGTGATTGAGTTTGAGAAAGGGGCGCTTGTCGCCATCATCTATTCCAAGCCTCCGCTCTCTATTCCAGCATCCCCGGCGCTCTATATCTCCCAGACGCGTTAAGCATTACAAGGTGATCGTTGATGCCAACGACGGAGATGATGATAATCTAATGTATCGCGCGCGAGCAGACTGCCGAAAGACGCCGAAGTTAAGGTGGGCGGCCGCGGGCGGATATCTATCTACGGAAAGAAGGGAAGGGAACATCGGGAAAGGAAGTCCAGGCCTCAGCCAAAGCACAGCCAACGACGGAGAAGAAGAGAGGAGCGTGACGGAGATAACCCTTTACGAACTCCGATATCGTCTCATTTCGGGTTGAGGGAATTGCGTCACTTTGCCCGGTTCGACTTTTCTCTCTCCAGCTGTCTTTCGTTCGAGCCTTTCCTCCCCAAAGCACTCCGACTCTAAGATTTATCGTAGTCACCCGAAAGAACCTATCACCGAGCCGGAACACCCTAGTCAGGTGACGAACACATTTTTTGCGTCAATAATAGGAAGCGCTCTCGCTACCCGGCTAGCAACGGACCGCATTCGCTGAATCTACTTAATACTTCGGTTAGTTGAAGAGTACTGATAAATTCTCCCTCCGCTATCGTAGGAATTTTCATCGCCATACTCCCCCTCCTACAACACCACACGTCCTCTCCGTCATGTTCGCCTCCAAGCCCTGCGGAGGCTGAGCAAGCCCCTGTCCTCCCGCCGCCAATCGAATCCAGATGCATGGGGAGACCCAGCTGGCGTCGCGCTGTTCGACTACCCGATTTTGTACGCCGCACCATCACCAGCCCGCCATCTCTTCCTCAAGTTAAACGGCTTCCCGCTCCTCCATCCAATCACCTCCTAATTGTTTCCGCAACTCCTACTCCAAACACTCCGACCACATTGAGATGCCGGACCCGAGTCGGTCGTGCCATCCAATAACACTGTCGACAACATCATGCCACGACTTACAACGCCCACACAAACATCATACTAGAACCCTTACAACCCCAAGAGGAGCATCACCCTGAATCCATAGAGATCCACGAAGTCTGCGTGGGTGAGATCGAGTACTGGCACGAGTATTGTTCCAACCATCAGTTCCCGAACGTATCAACGAACAGCCGCCAAACAAGACAGGGTGGTTCAAGCGGGACCAAACCCGAAGATCATGACGATGGACCAGAACGCTGGGATTCACTCTCGAGGAACGTTGAGAAAGCAGACGAAGAGGAAGGGGTATACGCTGACTCATGTTGAGTGGGATTGAGCACCACGTTTGGCCAGGTATTGCAGCGTGATTACGACTCACTGCTAGATTTCTCCTTTCACCGCCCGAATTTTTAGTTAATCTCCCTTTGTTTCTATTATTCCTTAGTAGCCTTCTGAGTGTCACCGCCCCTTGTGCGAGTTGCCTTGTGTAAAGCCCTCAAAGCGTGAATGTGACACACCCCAGATCATCAACAAATTTAAAGTTGGCTCTCTGACGAAAGCCATCTTATCAAGTGCTATCCACTTTCCTCAACTTCTCGAGGTCTCGACCCATTGTTCTCTTTCTAAATCCGATGGGAAGCCACGACGTCGCCGTGTTGCACTAGACCCTTGGAGGTCCCGCGATTTGCCAATCGCGGGGATATCATTCAAGATGAATTTTCGATTACAAAGCCCCCCCAGCTTCTCGGTTCTCTCGATGAGTATCATTTGATGCCATTGGCTACTCGTTGAAGTGTACAAGGGAATTCGAACCACACACGTAACGGGAAGGCAGGGGACCGCCAACCCGAAACTCTGCCCCAAAAGTCTTGCACGTCCCAGCCCATCCCGAGTCCATTTGTATTTCTCTCCCCTCCCCCCTAACTGGAAAAGAAATCCCTACCTCATCAGTGACCAATACCCATCTTCCTTGCTCAAACAAACCGTCATCCCCACGATGACTGAGACAACCTCGGCGAATGCCAAGCAGGACGTCGACGACGATGCGCAAAGCAAGACAGCCACAGACAACGAGCGCCTCGATCCGCAGAAAATCCAATCTAGTCAACACGCTCCGAATATTGAACTTACTCCGCCGACTAACCCGGACAGCGCTCTTACAACAACCAAAGGTAAATCTATTGCTTCTCTCTTTCAAGATGCAACTTATTAATGCAAGGTCTCGTCGTCTGTGATTATCATTCCAGTTCCAGATTCCTCTCCCCAAGGAGGGCCAAGGCCCAACCCTGTCTCCGGCGTAGCGACAAGTAAGTTCAACCTTCATAGTGGCCTACTACGGCTAAGGCTAGTAACTCGTAGGTTCTCCACACGATGGCCTAAATCGCTCAGACAAGCCTGAGACGGGAGACATGGCAGGCGCAGGTGATGAAAATAGAAACGACAACGATCACTCCGGATCCAATGTTGGCCTTCCCCCTGAACAATCCGATATGCAAGTCGATACTCCAACACTCCCGAATAGGTCTCTTCCCAACGACCCCGATACCGGGTTCCGACCACCATTTCTCCCCATCGCTCCCAAAGGGCCAAACAATGCCGATCTAGATTTACTGCCTCGCATACCTTGTCTTTATCGGCTTCTGGATTTATTCTCAGAAAGAGGGAGCAATGGGAGTTGTACGTTTGTCGTTGAGATTCTGCCCGCTCCTCTCGATGATTCTGATATTCTCTCTCGCAGTCGAGAAAGTGGTCATTGACCATAGTTCTATGGGCGACGCGATGAACGCGCTTCGAGATGGATCCTACAAAACCATCAGCAGAATCAATTTCGCCGCTTTGGATACCATCTCTGTGAAACCCATCGGAATTTATGGCAGCAAATCAGCTATCGTCCAGTTCCTCAGACATTTAGGAGTCGTAGACGAAACTACGTTAGTAACTATCTCTGTCTGTCCTTTCCAATGGACACTAACGTTAACGTCACCCAATTTTACGGTCAGTGCCGAGGATCTTGGAAAGCCAGTCAATCGTGGTGGCCAACTCTCCCCTTACCTTCGGTCAGGGATCTATCTTCTCATTCTTCCCTCGGACTCAGAAAGTGATCACGCCCTTTCGGCGAATATCTACGTTGTCTATTGGCCCGAGGATGAGACGTGGGACGACGACGCACACCCAAGCATACAGAAAAATCGGGTCACCTTCATGCGATACCTGACGAAGCTCTCATCGGATATCAGGCCCTTGGTCTCACAAGAACACGCCGCGGCGTTTGTATGGAAATACGATGAAGATGAACCTGATGAAGAGGCCTCTGATGAAAGCTCAAGCTCGGAGGAGGAGTCTGATGACGACGACCGGTTTGTTAAGTTCGAAGTCACCAAGACAAGCGACGAGGACGAAGGCGTACAACAGTTCCCTGGATTTACTGTCAGTGGTACACAACTAAGGTCCTCCCGTCCCTGGCTGATGCAGCCTCCTCCCTTCGTAGCTAACCCATACTACGCTTGGGAGCTGTAGTGATGAAGGCGGGACGGTCATTCTGGTTTCCAGCGAGACTACCCAAGCGTTTGCCATTCTCCGAACACACGCTGCTGGGTTGTGGACAGATAACTTTAGGGCGGACTATAAATCGATTGCTTTGCGAGCTCTGTTGTGAGTCATACACCCATTCTCTATGATTAATCTAATCTCGGTTTTTGCCTTAGACAAAAGCACTCCAATATATCACTCGGAGACGAAATAGGCGAAGATGCTCTCCAGATCTTATTTGACTTGGGTGCCATTCCATCCGAAGCGCGCACAGTTTTCCTTGCGTTTAAGAGTCGTCGGATGGAGCAGGATTCTCAGTTCTTGAGTCGTCGTGAGGCAGCTATCGCTCGAATCGAGTTGGAGTGGCCGGTTCTTAGGCGACACACCGAGGTCGTCGTTCGCAAACGATTCTCCCAGGTCTACACGTAAGTATAATGTTAGGCATATTCATTTCGCTAATCTGATCCGACGTTTGGCTAGAAATTTGGATGTGATGAAAGGGGAGTCCGAGGTTGAGCCTAATGAATCTCTCGGTTCGTTATTTCTAATCAGTCCGAGGCGATTGACTGACTCGCCAAGGGAAGACTACCTCCACAAAATATCTTCCTCAGACACCAAAACCCGGAATGTCCTTACCAAATACCAATGTCAACTCGTTCCCGTCACAATTGACTCTCCCAATTTCAAAAAGCTTAAAGGTAGCTTCATTGAGGTTCAAACCAGCATTGAAGAGTCAGCCCCAAGCGATCCAGATGAGGAGAGGGCTCGTATCGAATCCATTATTTCATCGGACTCCTCCATCATCAAACGCCGCTCTGGAGGTACGAAGGGTGGTGGATGGCTTCCAGCAAATTTAGCCTCGTGGTTTTCTCGATCAAGCAGTTCGAAGCCTGATAAACGCAAATCCTCCCGTCCCACATTTGGCCGCGACGACAAAGAATTCTTGACTCAACTCGAAAATTACACCTCTCGCCCTTTATACGTTCCAATCGTCGAGAAAATCAAGGCTGCTGCCCAAAATTGGATCGAAGATCGCATCATAGAAACAACGGATGACGTAGCCGGGAGCATGAGAAAACTACTCGAAATCGCCGTTGTGGACCAGGAATTTCAATCTTATCGAGCCAATCAATTCGCCCGATGCTTGGCAGACATTCGTGGAATCCTAGCCCCAGACCCCTCGCAGTGAGCCTTCTCATCGATGGAGCGGTCACGACTTTTATTCTTCTGGTCTGACGTGATGTCCCTTAGGCCGAATGGACTTGTTCTCGAACGCCTGGAATCCATCCGTAAGAAGACGCCCGCTATTGCCAAATGCTGATTATTGGGGTTGACATATGTGATTGTAATCCATAGCGGTGGCTCCCCGTAGAGAGCCGCTGGTCTTCGCGCAAGGCTTTAGATTTGGCTCACACCCTCCGTTCATGGACCAATCTACGATTCAGCTTGGAACCAGATCAGATGACATGAGGCTGTTGGATAACAATCCATCTCACATACCGTCCCTTGTTCCTTCCCTTGCACCGGTTGTCCGAAACTTGGATCCCGGTTCTCGCGTGCTGTAAGTTTGTTGTTCCCCCTCAAACCCCGATCTGACACGCTTTCAGGCACCTGCAACTGCTTGATCAGGGGCGCAGGATACTGCAAATTGTGAAGTCGTCGGGCAAGATTAACATCTACCTGGATGATGCTCGAGATCGATATTGTCAAAATATGCAAAAGGAAATCGAGTCCCGCGATGATCGCTCCCTTTTCTTTGCTGTTGACGAGCAAACCCGCCTACTTGCTATCGTTTATGTCGTTCAGGTTGGTTCCAAGTTGCATGTTACCATACTCAGATTTAAACATTTTCCCTGTATTTTAGGGGAACTCTTATATTCAAGCATACGGGATGGACGAACACTTCAGGACGTTGAAACCCCGAGACTCATTACAGGAGCTCACGCAATGGTATAACTCTGGACCGCCCCGTATTCTGAGAGTTTGCTTTTTCTCCGGAACCGAAGACATTTGCTTGTTGGAGCAATCAGGAAGAATTCGGGTCTTCTCCCTGCAAACTCGCGCGTTTCGGTTTGTCAGGCCGACGATTGGTGCAAGGGAGATCACTAACCGGTTTCCTAGACCCGCAACCATCACGGTTTCATCAACTCCTGCCACGATGCAATCCTCTCCGGACGGATCGGCCCTCCTTTTGGTTGAACAATTGCAAAGCGGACTTGGTTGGCAGCTTCGCATTTTCCATCATGCGACTTTTGGTGAAAGACCAGACGGTATAACGCTTCCCCTGCCCCCGAAATTTAATGATGCCTGCCGTCATAGCTTTGCCGTGTCGTCACTTGGGCGCCGACAGAACGTCTACGTCATCGCTCATGTTCCTTCTACTTCCAATCTTCTCTCTATCGCTTTGCGAATCAGCCGCAGAGAAGCAGAGTATCTTTTCCAAAAAAAGAATACCCGAAATCTTCGGTCCAAAGTTGCAGTCACAAAGAACAATTCTCTTGTCGATTGTTTTGCTGAAGTATGGGATCGCTTCCCTGTCGTTCCGGCGATATCCAGGTAAGTGCCACCTCCCAACGGGTTTTCCGCTCCTCTGATATAATGCGCCAACCCAAGAGATTTCACTACTTCCCGACCGTCTTTGAACCTTTCGTTCATTAATTACGGAGAACAAAACACTCTCCAACGGATGCCTCGTTATTTCAGCACCATGACACAAGACTTCACTCGTCAATCCCATAAGCCGGTTGGACGGAGCCTTCTTGACATCAAGGTCCAAGTGCTTCCTGTAGCAGATGCAATATGGGACCGTGCAGATACAAGTATTTGCAAAGCTGGCGAATGGTTTGTTGAACTCATCTGCTTGATTCCGATTCACATCGCCGTGGCGCGGGATAACCGCTTCGTCCCGCTCAAGGACGGCGTTTCGGGTGACAGCTTTAATCAGGACCTATTGGGATCAGGTGTGGCGGAAATGATAGACCTCATTTCCTTGGGGCCGTATGAAGCGATTTTGGGATCATACATGGCTACAAAGCCAGTCAGGGTGGTCTCTTCCATGGGTGAGTTGACATGAACGGAAATATTCCACAGCACCCCTGTTTTAACTATACAGAAATATTTCCAAATCTGTGTAGGAGAGCAAAGCGTCGGTAGGTGGCAACGATTCCGACTTAAAGGACCAGTTCTGAGTCTATAATAGGCAAATCTTTCAGCTTAAACCATTTGGTTGATACCTCATTTGCTGGCTCAGCCATGCGAACAACGGAGGTATTGAATCCGCCCCACGTATCAATTATGAGCCCTGACTTTAGTCGTTATAAAGGGTGTTTGGCTCTCTCTGTGCCCTACCAAGGATCAGCTGGTCGTTGCCATGGATTTTGAGGGTCAGTGGTCAGCCCTTTGTCGCTTTGCCGAATTTGACTCCGGTCTTCCATTTTAGGCGTCCATTCATTAGAACGTACAGCTCAGGAAGATATGCTACTGGTTCTGTTCAATGCTGCGATTTCAAACCTCATTATGTTCCGCAACAACTTCGCACTCAATCGAAATGTTGCCAACATGTTTACGGTACGTTGGGATATTACACCTTGCTTCCCCTTCCCTTTCACCACTCTATTGGTTTCTAGAGCTTCCAGGCATCCGCCGGTTTATTCGACCCAGACAACAACCCGAAGCTTTTCAAAGGTTTATTGGCAATTATCATCAAAGTAAGTGTTTGTCTTGGGTGCTAAAATTCATCCAAGTTAAATAAGCCTTTATGCTAGGACGTGCTGGATGCTGACAAAAAAGAGATTGTTGAGGAGTGCGTGACGAAGTCGTACGAAGAGGCTGCTAACCGTTTTGAGCTTATGATTTTGGCTTCAGGTTTAGCTCGAAGTTCAACCAAATAGTTCACAGGGAGCAAGGTGGTAACTTCATCACTGTTCTCCACGACAATCAGCTGGCCGTACTGCCCTGGGATGTAATCCGATCCAAGGAATTTTACACCCGTTTCTCGAAGTTGAGCAAGCACCTCTTCAAGCAACGTTCCACCCACGCAAATGCTGGAGAGTTTCTGCTCACTTTGAAAACCCTTATGGCAAAGCTCACGGTCCGTTCTCCTTATATGTGCTTTGGGCAATCCGCTCATGACTTCTCCCTACTAGGCGCAAGACTGGGGAGCAATTGACCGTGCGTTATCCAAGTCTTTTGCCAGTGCTGTGCTTATTTCGGTAACCCGACAGATACATTGATCAAGTACCGAACATCGATTCTTCAGGCATCTCTAAAACAGGCGCTAATTTCTGGTCGGGGAGAAATTGGACCGTTCGGTGAATTTGAAGTGCTCAAGGTAAGATTTCAAATGATAAAATCTTGCAGAATCTAACTGCCAAACGCGGATAGAACTTCGATACGCAAGAACTTCTTGACACTCCTGATACCAACGTGCTATTCTACCTTGAGACTTCGGATGAGCATCGTCAAGAAAGACTGACCGAGCTTCTAACTCCCTTGGGAACCGAACCAGCAAGGTCGAACCTGGATGACGTCCGAAGATACCTCGACAATATTGCCGAGCAGCGAATCTTGCATGTTAGAAATTGGATTCAGTCAAACATCTCACGATTTATGCCATCGGATCACTCGGATATCAAGGCTTTGCAGAGGGAGTTTGATGGCCTCTCAACTGCTTTACTGGCCAATATCCAGTTATGTTTGATCGGTTGTAGCTCCTGCCAGCTTCGCTGTTTACGTCCCAAGGCTCACGAGTCCGAAGTGCATCACTGCGGGACCTCCCACCAATGTATCGAATATTGTCATTACTGTGGTTCGGGAGAAGCGGAGGGAGTTCCCAATGCTGATGCCAGTGATCAAGCGAAGATATGTGGACTGCAGTGAGTTTTTGTAGGAATATATATATATTTACCGGAGTCGCGTTCTTACGAACCTTTCAGGGCTGGGCATGATGGATTCCACATGTAGGTACCGGCCCACTTCATCCGTTACCATCCTACTCACCCATAACTACCCTTGATCTCAGATGTGAAGCGACTGCTCACGTCTGTGGGGAGCCGTGTCGACTCTACGGCAAGCGGGGCTGCCAGGAAACATGCACCAAGGCAATAGGTCATGATGACAACGAGCACGTCTGCGCTGCAAATCGTCATCAATGTGGACAGGTGACGGATGTCTCATGGGAGTCAATGGAAGGGCTCTAACCTTGTCGATTGTAGCCATGCAAACTCCAAGATATCAAACTTCAGAATGGTCAGTCGTTCTCATGTCCAAACGTCTGTGTACACCCTTTGTAAGTTCGATCAATCCCTGCCAATAATGGGAATGCTTACCGATATTTCTGCTTAGCGATGAATCCCATGATTCCCACCGCTGTGGCGAAGTCCAATCCTGTCCCGTTCGCTGTGAGCTCTGTCCACGGTACTGTGCCATGGGCGACCACTTCCATGGGCTTCACCCGAACGCAATTCATTTGTGCGAGTGAGTGCAAAAATTCCCAACAGTAGTTTAAATCGCGGTTGATACCAAATTGCGAGACAGGCAAGACCATCCTTGTCGGGAAATGTGCCAATCCCCAGGTGTCTGCGAGGTGGAGCCGAGACCTGAGTCAGTTGACACCATTTATCGCGGCATACATGACACCTTTAGCTATACCAAGGTAAGGAATGCGTGAGCTCCCTAGACTAATCTGACTGGAGTCCGTTCTGTCTTCAGTTCACCCAAAATGCTCGGAGGCTCGGTTGCAGCATCCCTATTCCTCAAGGTCAGCGAACGCATCAAGGCCCACATGCACACACTCTAGATCGCAATGTTACCCACTTCTGCGAAGCATCTTGCCCTCAGTGTGGATACATTTGCCAGTTGCCCTACGGTTGGTTTTTTCCCTCCCTCCAAGCAAGGTCCTTTCTCTGGTTCTGGCTCCCTAAACTCTTTCTATAATGCAGGTCACCCGCAAAGGGAGCACGAAACCGCCCATGGATCGATGCAAAAAGCCATTTGGAGCATTGAAGGTTCAGAGGGGTCCACGATTGAGATGGAAGGACATCGGTTCGGAGCCCAGGAAAGCGGGGCTCCGCAGCTATGTTTCATGTACTGCAAACATCTCGGCCGGCACGCGCACGTCGATTTATGTCGCAATTCCCCTGCATATTGCCAAGAAGCGGATTCAGAACACGCGCTGGAACGAATTCTCCCTGAACCGGACGTTCCTAAAGATTGGGTTTCGCATCGGCTGCACTGGGCGCGAATGGGTAGGTTTTGCCGTGACACATGCGCGCTTCTTTTGAGTGGAGAATGTTCACCATCATTATTGAATCTGACTCCTTATACTCGATGCTCACTCCTTTCTGACAGGCTTTAAAGGTTAGTAAGTCCGCGGTTGATTGGCGTACAGTTCTAACGTTCGACCTCCAGATCCTTACTCGCGAGCTGATCAAGCTGAGTTCGCACTTTGCGATTATCACTGTCCCGGTATATGTCTTATACGATCAGTCTCCAACTTTTGTCTCACTCCCTTGCTTTGCGCTGACTTCAGGACCAGAACATGCACCGTCAGCAAGTAATTCGACAGGTCCTAGCTACTGTACCCTTCCAATTTTCCACCCTCCCCTCCTGGAGTGGGAAGAAGGGGACCCTTCCGAACATGTCTCCAATGATGGACATCACTACAAGTGTCCCGATCCGGCTACCCTGATCCCTGCTTTCCATGTCATCTTCGTTCTCGACCGGTAACTATCCCTCCGCCACTGTCCTCTCGGTTGTTCAGCTGACGAAACCCGGGTCTTAGTTCGTCGTCGATGCTAGGAGAAGACCGTCAACCTCTGCGAGACCAACCAATTGCTCGTCGCATTGCGGCGCGACAAAATAATCGATTTGGCGCAGTCTTGTCTGCCCTTTATCAATTCCTTCAAGAGCAGAACTCGGTACTCGGAAGTGGTCCGCGGCGGGATGCTTATTCCACCATCGTTTTCAATCATGCTGCCGAGGTGCGTTAAACGTCCCGATCCACGTGATAGGGAGACTCGCATAAACTTTGTACCCGCATAGGTCAATACGTTGCATGATTTGAACAGTCCGATCGATCAATTAGTCCAAAATCTTCTCGGGGTTTCACCTCAAGGATGGACCAGCTTCCGCGAAGCACTTCTCAGAGCCCGCGAAGTTATGGAGCAATCATGGTCAACCGAACGGTCTGTCAACGTGGCGACGTCCAGATATCTCGCGGACAGCTGATGAATTTATGTCTAGCTCACCGGTGGTGGTTTTCTTATCAGACGGAGAGGATAGGCTGGAACGTAATGCTATGGAAGGACTGTGTAATCGGGCTGTCGCTTTGGGGTACGGCACTTTCATCCATATATCTCAAACACTCGCTTGACATCGTAGCTTACTTTTCATTTTCAGAACGCCTTTATCGTTCTGGTCAATCTCCTTTGGTCCGCGATCTCAAGTCCTGCAGGAAATGGCCAACATAGCCAGGGATGTAGCGCGTCAAGCAGCTCGAGGGACCGGGTCGACTCCAGTTCCCTGTGATTTCCGCAATGCGATTAATACCGTGAGTCGCTGATTGAAATATTGCTAAGTAAACCTGCTACTGAACATCGGCTTTTAATTCCTCCCAGGTCCAGCTTGCGAACACATTCTCCAACATTGGAACGTCTCTTAGGAAGGGTCGCGCTTCACTGATCAATCCAGGGGCCCCTGCTTACACTCGGCCCGGCGCCTCCAACACTCCGCTCATTTCTCTTTAGTTCCTTTGTTTCTACCCCCGCCTTGAAATATTCCGTCGAATGGTCGATCTCAAACATCTTGTTAAATAGTTGCCCGTACAATGTAAGGATTCATGGAACAAATTTGCCAACTCGCAGGAACGTGGGTTCTCAGGATTAGTAGCCTTGAGAAGAAAGGGACTCGGTTATTCGCCCAATGGCCTAAAACAAATGACGTACAGCATTCGCAATCAAAAGGGCAAAGGGGTGTATCTAGGTTTGGCGAAAAGATCAGCCCACATGGTGAAGGCATTCGCAAGACACCAGGCTCACCTCCTCCTTTCCCAGTGATGCCGAGTTCATCTTCCTTGTAAATCAAGTAACCCTCTTCTGTCTGACGCCCTGTGGCGTGGGATGGGGGTTCAATGGATTGGAAGCTCAAGCCACAATGGGAGGACTCACTCGGACCTGTACCCCTAGAGTCGACAAACCTCAGGTCCTCTTCTGTTAGCTGCTGGGTGTTCGCGGCTACCCCATCCTTTGATGTTCTGCTCAGCGCTCGAGCTTTCGCTTCTAATTTCGTGGATGGATCAACGACAACGTCCGGGGTAGACTCCGAAGCCACGGGTGGCCGAGCAATCTTCCTCGCGGGCCCCTTCGGTTCTGTGGCACCTCCGGCGAGAGGATTGCCCAATGTGGAATTCTGTTCGCCCGCCGCCGACGATAGGAGTTTACCTTTCTTGTTTTTCTCCTTTTTTGACGTTATGGGGCCCTCATGAAGTGGCGTTCGAGTAGTCGGTGTGGCGTTAGGAGGACCGTCGGCTAGGTCCTTGTGGGAAGACTTTCCTTTGCCTTTGGCTGTTGAGAAGATGTCGTCTATTTCATTGGGGGGCTTTGTGGAAGACTTTGGGGCTTTTGGCTTTGACTTTATGCGGGAGGATTCCGCTTTGGGCATGGTTATGAAGGTGGCGTCGGAAGAAATTTACTTTGTTTAGTCAGTTTGTTTGCTCCTCGACTAGCGTTGGAGTGCGGACTGTCGTCGAATGGTGCAATCCCGCGATGATATCAATTATTACCTCACCCCAAGCGGCCAGGAACTATTCTAGTCGGCGCCTAACGTCGGAGAGCGCCAGAAATAACGTTCGATGAGATTGTGAATGTGAGTGCTTCTGGTTCAATTCGGGGCTACTCACGTCAATCCCTTGCTATGTTCCCCTATGATCCAGTACGACGCGCCAATCTCTGCGAAAACGGGCCCGTGTGTCCTTCGAGGCTGGGTGCCTGGCGTATAGCCGCCCGGGATCGTCCTATCACCTCCCTTTGATCGACGAATCAACGCGCAGCGAATTCAATCGACCTTATTCGGTGAAGAGAAGAGGCGCCCTATTCGGGGGAGCCTCAAACGCCCATGTCCGATTTCCTGTGCTTTGGAGCCCAAGAGAACTTTCACGTTCGCTCGGCAGTATCCCATGAGTTCGTGAGCGCTTTCGTCCGACGAAAATACATATAAGGGACTCGTGATGGTCGAAATGCGAGCCCCTTCAGTTCCCTCACCTCTCTCAGTCCACAATCGCTACTCGTTGAACGATGTCAAGAACTCCTTCCCCTCTTGCCACAGGTTTGACTCTTGGTAATGTCATTGCAGATAAAGCTTATTCAGCAGTGGACTCAGGCCTTCACGCTGCCGCGGATGGAGTTGAGAGTATGTAGCCCCAAGCGCTCACCGTTGTGTGTACCGACGACCTGACGCCATTCACTTCCATCTAGGATTCAGCGACGCAATTCGAACCCCACCAATAGGACTCTCGACCGAGGACGAAATCGATGGTGTCTATCACTCCGCGGCCGCACGTCTCATCGACAACTTCAGGGCCCAACTCAAGCGCGGTCTTCCATTCACGCTCACCCTCCAGAACATCCTGTCGATCCTCGATGCACTTATCGCATCAAAGTTTGAGGGTGGTGTTGACGATAGGCTCTATCTGGTAAGTGCATACTCCTTTCCTCTCTTTGTGCAAGACGGTGCTGATTAAAGCTCGATGATCATGACAGTTGGAACACGGTCTCACCTTCCTCTCTCGCTACCCGTCCAATACACCTACCTCGAAAGAACTTCAAGACAAAGTCATCTCCCTCCTCTGGTATGATCTTGCACATCCTCCGGCTTCTCTCGTAGGTTCCAAGTATCAGTTCCGGAGCGCCGATGGGTCTGGTACGTCTATTTGGCACCCCGAAATGGGCAAGGTACGTTCACGTGCATCATTACTTCGACCAATCCCTGAACAGTCGCGCGGCGTTTCAGGCCGGCTCGGCATATGCACGAAGCGTCCAGACCCTCCACCCATTGCCAGCAAATCAGCTACCTTCACCGGAACTTCTCTTCGATACCCTTTTGAAGCGGGAGAAGCAAGTCGACCATCCCGCTGGATTGTCTACCTTCTTCTTCGCTTTCGCCAACTGTAAGCATAGACCCACCCTGCACTGTCTGATTTACCGGCGTTTACTCACATCCTTCTCATCCGACCTTAGTGGTCATCCACAGTCTGTTCTCAACGGACCATGCCAGCAAAGACCGCAGCCAACCCATCAACAAAGTTTCATCTTACCTCGACCTCTCCCCAGTTTACGGTTCGAGCGAGGACGATCTCAAGAAGATCCGTTTGAACGATGGGACAGGCAGGATCCACCCAGACACGTTCGCCGACTCCCGGCTGCTTCGCATGCCACTTTCCACAGGAGCTCTCCTCATCATGTACTCCAGGAACCACAACTACATTGTCAAGAAGCTTCTCGATATTAACGAGCGAGGAAAGTGGTCGAATCCTCCCCCGACCGATGAAGCGAAGCGGCAGAAGCAGGACGACGAGATCTTCGGTACCGCTCGTCTCGTCAATTGCGGTTGGTTTATGTCCAGCATTTTTGGTGACTATTTGGCAAGTATCCTTGGGCTTGTCAGAGAAGGGAATTCGTGGAGTTTGGACCCGTTGAGCAACTTCAGAGCGGCCTCGCACGAAATCGTAGAGAGAGGCACTGGGAATATTGTTTCGGTCGAGGTTCGAGCCCCCTTGAAACGTTGGTACTGGTCATCAGTCTGATGAATGGTTCTTTGCAGTTTTTGGCCTTGTACCACTTCCACTCTAGTATCGGAGCTGGGGACGAAAAGTGGGCGGAAGAGAGTTTCGAGAGGCTCTTCAAGACCAAGGACTGGGATTCGGCAAGTTTGACTTGGGATTGGGGTCTAGCCGTGATTCTCATCCAACTCCTTCCTATATCGGCTTCTCTACCCAATCATAGATCACCATTGACAAGTACGAAGCTGTCATCGCGGAATTGGTCGATGAAAAGAACCCACGCAACCAAACCCCCCCCAGTCAATGGCCGCTTGGTCCTTACCAACGCCAAGCGGATGGGAGTTTCAAGGATGAAGATCTCGCTAAGATCTTACTTGATGCCACCGAACAACCTGCCAGCGCTTTCAAAGCTAGAGGAACACCACATGTTATGAGGTATGGAGAACCAAGGGCTGGCGTAAGAGTTTACATTGAATATCTTCGTCCATCAAGGATTATCGAGATTATGGGTATCCAGCAAAACCGAGATTGGGGTGAGAAACCTTGTGCTGGAGCTGTCGGGTTAGAAGGCTGATGTAATCTCGATGGACTCTAGGAACCTGCAGTCTGAACGAGTTCCGCAAGGTATTTGGCTTCCGAATCACTCGTACCACTCACCATGGCCCACTCAATCGACCCTTTATAGTTCTTGGGCTTGAAGCCATACAGCACGTTCGAAGAGTGGAACCCAAGAAAGGATATAGCGGACGCGGGAAGACGGTGAGATTACGAGCGCTGATTATGTTTGGTTTCCAACTGATTTCGACTCTTCTCAGACTGTATCAACACCCCGACAATATCGAGCTCTACGTCGGTCTGCAAGCTGAAGAATCCAAGAAAGTTGTCCCTGGCGCGGGTCTCTGCCCCGGTTTCACCATGTCTCGGGCCATCTTGGCTGATGCGGTCGCCCTCGTCCGTGGAGATCGGTTCTTGACGAACGACTTCACCGCTTATAACTTGACGGTGAGTGGTATTCTTCTTCCCTCTTGATCCAGGTCATCCTAACGGGATTCTCGGGTAGGCTTGGGGTATGCAAGACTGTACTCGTGATCCCAAGAACTCTTCGAACGGAGGTGTTCTGGGCAAGTTACTTGGAAGATGCCTTCCAAATCACTTCCCTGGTGAGGACGTTTTGTGCAAGCGGTCATACGAGCTATATCCTAATCGACTGAACCCCGTACAGTTGACTCTTCGTACACGAACTTCCCCTTCATCGTCCCGTCCCAGATGGAAAAATTCCTCACACAAGTCGGCACCGCCAGCAAGTACGATTTCAAGCGTCCGGCGCCCAGCAAGCCGGTTGCTCCCGTGACGAAGTACTCCGATGTCATGGCAGCTCTCGCTAGTCCATCGTTGGCTTCGACGGTGCCTCACAATGCCTCGATCGTCCTGCCGGGCAAAGGGTACCTCTCATCGTACAATGACGCCAGTGTCAATGCAGCAGACAAGAAGCTTATTGCGGAGGCGTTCGTTCCGAGCTCGGTCGTGTTGAAGAAGCAGGTCGACTTCTTGGAGAGAACGACGGCTCAGCTCTTGAAGGAGAAGAGCTATACGCTTGTTGGTGATAACAAGCTAAGCGTCAACGTCGTAAGGGACGTCATCAACCTTCTTCCGGTATACTTCATTTCAGAATATGTGGTGAGTGGCGAGGCTTGTTCGGATGGAGAGAACAACCCGCTGAGAACCTCCTTTATTCGCTCCAGCTCGGACTTCCTCTCAAGACTCCTGAAAACCCCCACGGAAGCGCTCTGGACCAGGAGGTCTACCTCAAGTTCAAGGAGATTTACGAGTTCATCTTCATCGACATCGCCGAACCGTCCACTAAAGTCGCGAAGGAAAGCACCGTCCAGCACTATTGCAAAGAATTCCAAGACACCGTTGAGGGTCATATTGGAGGAATTGCCACAGAACAGGTGCAGTCGGAGAACGAATACTTTGGCTTGCAGTCAGATGAGCTTACGATTTGCTGGGTTTCTTAGATTCCTATCATTGGCTTGGGTGCAAGCGCGATCCATTGGGCAACGCAGACTCCTCAGGAATCGAACAACTGGTTGAAGAGACTGCTCGACGCTGGAAAGAACAAGTCAAGGGAGGAATTGGCCAACGATGCTCTGGCTCTGGCTATTGCCGTGTCGGTCGAGTTCTCGCAGGGTAAGGCTTGAACTGTCCGCTATTGAGGTGGACCATCTGGCTAACGTAATCGCTCTCATTTAGCCCTGACGCACGTCGTCGATACATTACTTGGTCCTGCAATTTCTGGAACCTGGACTCCGAGTCTCCATGGAACTTCTCTGACCGACCCTTCCATTACCGACATCGTTAAGAGTCTGGCCCGGGATACTAGCGACAAGGATGCAACCACAAAACTCGCCAAGATCGTTGTCAAAGCGCTTCGCACTCGTCCACCGGTTCCTGGGACCTACCGGAGCTTGGCGACTGATGTTCGTCAGCTCAGTAAGACCAAGGGTGATAGGGTCTTCTTGTCCTTCGCTCAGGCTGGTGTTGATGTAAGCAAAATCCCGATCCGCTCCGAGTGAAGTTCGAACTAACGCCAAACCAATTTGCCCATAGCCTTCCGTTTGGGGAGACGATGTCAAGCCAACTGATCCTCCGCCGCAAGCCCTCTTCGCCGGGGAAATCGTCAAACTGCTGGGCCCCGAGTGGTTGTTGAATGCGGTTGTCCCTGTGGTGAAGACCATCTTCAAGCTGAAAGACATTAAGCGAGCCCAAGGCAACTCTGGCAAACTTTTGTACGTCCAAAATTTGGAAGAGTTCCAAAGTGACGAGCTGACGTTTCTGGATCGCAGGTCTTTCAATGAAACAATTGAAGGCACATCCGCCACGACTTACCTGAACTACAAGCAAGAACCTACCTTCTGGTCGTCTGACCTGACTGTTAATGTAAGTTTTGGGACTCTGTGGTGGGTGAGCCAGGCTAAACCTCACATTTCCTTGCAGTACACCTCGTGAAGTCGAAAACCCCTTCGTCCAAATTCCCCTGTCGATAGCTCTGTTTCTGCATTCTGTACATTGTGTCTATGCGTCGTAAATTTCTGTCTGTCTGGATATATAGGTATAAATAAAAAGGGATATTGATATGGTTTCTTCCTAATCGCGTGACGCCTCGTTGAGAGTGTTGTTATCGAGTGACACGTGATCCGCGTCACAGCGCGACAATGCCAAACAAGTTTGCGGTCAGAACTGAAATCTGCGTCCCCTCGTCCCTTCCTTGTCGTCCCTTGCCTCCTTCTCAATCTTCCACCATGTCGCAAACCGTCAACTCCGGGGCCAAGGCAGCAATATCTCGCATAGGCAGCTTCAAGCGCGATTGGGATGATGCTAACCAAGACGAAACTCCCATCGAGTGGCCGCTGTCACCGGAGCCACCAAGAAAGAAACCAGCCATCAGTTCTGCTGCAAACCTTGACGACGCACGTCAACGACGAATCCGAGCTATTCAAGCAGTCCTCGACTCTCAGTCTCCTGCATCCACATCCTCCTCGGCAGCGTCTCCTGCAAGCACTCTGTCCGCAAGACAGACCTCTGTTTCATCCAGCAGCACCCAAGTCACAACCGTTTCCTCTTCTTCCTCTAGACCGCACCGGCTACCTCCCTCGTCAAAGCCACCATCGTCCTCCGCAGTCTCGCGCCAGCCATCCAAGGCTCCTGACTCCGAGCCATCCAAGAAGCGGGTGATGCCATGGGACGCCGACCACAGCCAACTCAAAGAGGTTAAGGCGCAGGTCAAACCACCAATCATCAAGGGCTCCGAAATCGATGCCCCCTCCAACCAGAAAAAGCTGGCAGGTGTATTTTTGAGCCAAGAACAAAAGTATGTCATTCAGCAAGCAATGGACGGGAAGAACGTTTTCTTCACTGGTAGCGCAGGTACGCGCCGCGATTCGCTTCGTCCGACTTGCCCCCAAACGAATTTCCTTTACGCGTAGGAACCGGTAAATCCGTGGTTTTACGCGAAATTATTCAAGGTCTCAAGAAGAAGTTCAGTAAGAAGACTGACGCGATCGCTATTACGGCTTCAACGGGAATGGCAGCCTGCAACATTGGAGGCGTCACCATCCATAGCTTTGCCGGTGCTGGGCTTTGTAATGAACCTCCGGAACAACTTGTTACCAAAATCAGAAGGAACAAGAAGTCGTCCGCCCGTTGGTTACGTACAGAGGTTTTGATCATTGACGAAGGTGGGCTCCCTTCAAAGTATTCGGCACTTCCTTGACTTACTGTGTTACGGACCTCCCAGTTTCAATGGTCGATGGTGACTTGTTTGATAGACTCGCCAAAGTCGGGCAACTATTGAAGCACAAGACCAAACCATTTGGGGGCATTCAGGTGCGGATCAGGCACAGGTCTCGGCATAGGCAAAGGCTCCTAACAGCCATAATACCTTCAGCTCATTGTCACGGGAGACTTTTTCCAACTCCCGCCCGTCTCGAAAAACGGGCAGCCGCGGTTCTGTTTCGAAGCATCTGCATGGAAGGAGTGCATTGACGTTACTTTCAATCTAACACAAGTCTTTCGCCAAAAGGACCAAGGTAGGCCCTCTTCACTGTACTCCCGAGTGTACAACATCCGCTCATTCATGCTCCCAGGTCTTGTAGATATGTTAAACCGGATGAGGCTCGGAGACTTGAAGGAGAATGACACGCGGGAGTGGAGGAGGCTGACCCGTCCGTTGCCCGCTGACGATGGGCTCGAAGCTACGGAGCTGTAGGTTTTCCGAGACCTTCCTCTTGCTGCCTCTTGACTGACGTGGATGGGGGCGCATAGTTTCCCTCGGCGTGAGGACGTCGAACGTGCAAACAAAGCTCGGATAGCTCAACTACCCGGGCAAGTCAAGGTCTTCAATGCCTCGGACGGAGGTCAATTGGCCGACGCCCAGCAGCGCGAGAAAGTCCTTGCCAACTTCATGGCTCCAACAAAGCTCGAGCTCAAGCTTGGCGCGCAGGTCATGCTGATCAAGAATACGGACGAGGACCTCGTCAACGGCTCGGTTGGGAGGGTGATCGGATTCTGCGATCCTGGAGCGTATCGGGGTATCGACGAAGCGACAGACGAAATCAAAAGGTTGGAAGATGCCTTTGATACGAACACCAAGGAAGGCCAGAAGGCATATGAGAGAAAGCAGAGGATGATTGAGGAAGGGAAGATCGAAGAGTGTCCGGTGGTCAAGTTTACAGTACCAGGAAGGAGGCCAAGTTACATGTGTGTGGGAAGGGACACGTTTAAGATGGAGCTTCCAAATGGTGAAGTCCAGGTATCAAGGAGCCAGGTGCGTTCAACTTCGTCTCTCACACCGCCTCTAGCAATCAAGGGCCCTGACCGCTGTTAATTCCGCCGAATGCCATAGATACCTTTAATCCTGGCTTGGGCGATGTCGATTCACAAGTCTCAAGGACAAACCCTACAGAAGGTCAAAATCGACCTGGGGAGGATTTTCGAGAAGGGCCAGTCGTATGTTGCGTTATCCCGTGCTACCAGCATTGAGGGCTTGCAGGTCTTGAACTTCGACCCGAAAAAGGTGAGTTATAGGGCAGAGTTACATACGCGGGATGACGGCCTAACTAACACGATCGTCGAATCAGGTTCAAGCCCATCCCAAGGTCAGAGAATGGTACAAAACTCTACCGACGCTGGCTACCATCCAAAACAAAGACGAAGATGACTTCTAAAGCTCTAAAGGGGTCTACTGTATCGTATCGTCAAGGGGCGCCGTCCCTGGTGTATTTTCTTTCGTTCCGGTACTTATTCTGTATATGGTAATTATCCGTCATTGGTCACCCTCGCTTGCCATGGCAGCCAACCGAACGGAACGGTATCTAGCCTAATGGCGATATGGAAACTATTGGTACACGAGATCAAGGGGAAACGATTACAAGGATATCTTTCTTGAGGGAACCCAATACGTAGTAGAAATAAACTGCTCGATGAAACGAGGCTAACCCGGGCTTTGCGAATTACCAGAAAGCGCACCAGCCGGAGAAACACTGGCAAAGATTCTCCAGAGAGGTGGCCTGCGCGATGAGTGCGTCAACCTGGGCTGGAACTGACAAGGGTCTCTGCGGTCTTGGATCTTTGGGATTGGCGAAATCATTGCCTGAGTATGGTCCGTGGTCAGTGACGAGAACCGACACCCCCAGGCTGTCTAAACGAACCGGTGAGTTTGTCACGAACGCGCCGTATGGCCTCAAGAGCTTTCTTGTTTCGCTGTTGATTCAGCACCGCAGTGTCATCGGCCCCTTCTGTAAAACAAGGCTGAGTACTTTCAATGTGGTGCGAAACTCAAGGAACCAACCATCGAAAATAACATTCTCGTTGACTCGTCTTCGCGGGGCAAGGCCGTGAGCAGCGGTCGCGGCTGGATCTTGATACGTTTCTGAAAGAGAAAAATCAGAAGGGTTGCGCGCCGTGCTAACGGGACGACGCACGTTGTTGAGCGTCTCGGTCTTGCACCAAACGCCAACTTAAAAGTGGGTCCCAAATGAAGGTCTCGAGTACAGCCAGCAAGGATTCGCTGTTTGCGCGGAGGACGGTCATGGAGATCTCGCAAGTATTCTTGAAACTGCCGTGAATGCCGCTGACCTAATGGAGGGGTTAAACCATTGCCCGTGGTGTCTTTCCAAGCCTGAGACTTACCTCCATCGCGTGCGTCAACATGCGTGTCAACCTAAATGGAATCTTTTCCGGGTATTTCTCTCGAGTCATTGCCACTTC
>WSUB01000258.1:0-42955 GCA_019633425.1 Tulasnella sp. 424 | reverse complement strand
CTTTGGATGCGTTGTGAATCTGCCAGGAGATGACTCCATCGCTTGGTGCCTGGTGCGCGAACGGTGATTCGGCGATACGCGTGACGTGGGATGACAATACTGCACAAGATGGAATGGGTAAGGGCGAGGTTTAGGAGATGCTCCTTCCTCCATATCTGCGCCGTAATCAAGTCCAATATTTCGGGAGGAAGGGTAATGAGGCATACTGGATTTGAGTCCTGCATCTGGATTGGTCGTCGGTATGAGCCGAACGGGATTTCCTAACAAACAAACAAACGTTGCTTGTCTACGCGCAATAAATCCCAATTTCAACCGCCGCTAGCCAGCGCTCATTGCAAATCCGTTTTCGTAGAGGCTCTCAGCCTCGATACCTTCCTCTACAAAGCAACCGACCATGTCTTTGCTGCCAACCAAAGCCATGTCGAACCGGGCTTTCACAGCAAACGTCCACCTCGGGGGCGGTCGCTATCGCTACTTTTCGACGCCCATTCTACTTCCTCATTCCTCGCAAACACGCCCTGCCCGACAATACGGCCACGCAGCTGTCCAGAAAACACGACCACCACGGCCGATTCCCCCATTCCCTGTCGTTGGGCCGAGCGTTTGGCGAGCTCCGGTTAGAATCGCGACTAGCGACGAGCTCGACCATTTTGCGGCACTTATGGAGCGCACCCTCCCGGACCGGGAATTGTCATCCCAAAGGGCCCAACCTCCTGCCCCCTCGGACAAGTCTGCCGAAGGGTCCCAATCCGTCACGTCGCCATCCGCGAAGCCTACGTCCTTTCATCCCAGGAAGCGTAGTCGACAATCGTCGATTGCGAATAACGTAGCGGAGATACCCCTTCTGCAAGAAGAAGAGGAAAATGACGCGGTCTTTTCGATAGACGAAGACGTTGGCGTTGTTCACACCCCTCGCCACGACTGGAGGACACGTGCAGTATCTAGACTGTCGCCTCAGAAGGCTGAGCAGTGGTTCAAACAGAGGAGAAGATATCGCTACAAGCCCGGCATTGCCCAAGTCGCGGATGGAGAACCTTTCCATGCAGAGATTAAGAATTACCAATCCAAGTGCGTCTCATGCTCGCCTTTGGCCTGGGCACTTTGTGACCTTTTGTGCTTTAGATTCCTTCCACTCATCCACCTGGAACAGCTCGCAAGTGATGCCGTTCTGAAAGAGCGTGTCGAAGAGTGGTCCGAGGAGCGCCAAATCGAAGAAGGCTATCGTATTGTTGGCGTCAGCGGGTTCTGGCAGACAGCGACCTTCTTTGGTCGACCAGTTGCTGTTCTTTCTCTTGGGCCCGGAGAGAAGTTTGGCTGGAATCGGTTTGAGTGAGTGTATCTTCACCCGCTCCAGTTTCTCGACTGCTGATGACGGTTGTAAATTGTAGACGAGGTCACCAAGTCCAGTTCTCGGCATCGTCGCAAGACCAAGAAGAGGAACTCGAACCTCAGCTTGGCTCCATCATAGAAGTGTCTGACACAAAGCTCAAAATCACATTTGAAGAGAAGTTCGATCTGGTGTCTTATGATCAGTATGTGCGATGATCTGTTGCATCTCTGGCCGGCACTGACGCAGTGCCATGATAAGGTTGGATCTTTGGTCCTCAGACATAGCGGCACAACGCATGGTCGAAGCCGTCCGATCGCTCAACGTAGACCTTGCCTCCACGAATAACGCTCCCAATGCCTCTGAGAGCCGAGAGCCCATTCTGCAGGGGACTTTCCTTCGGGACGTCTTGCTTCAAGGACCTCGCGATCCTTCTAACGAAGCATCCAGTGTCGAACCCCAGAACCTCGCTATAACCCAACCAGGCGCATTCTCTGACGATCGTTTGATTCAAAGCTGGGCTCAGCGTCACATCCAGGCATCGCCAATCACCGTCCCTGGCGATCCCATCCTCAAGGATCTCAACGAGAGCCAAGTCAAGGCCATGGCATTGATGATCGGGAATAAGATTAGTCTGATCCAGGGTGTAAGTGTTTTTCCGCTCGCCAGAAACTAGATCTTTAGGTTGACGTTTACTTTGTTACGAAGCCACCTGGTACAGGGAAGACCCGGACTATTGCCGAGACGGTCAAAATCCTCAAATCCCACTTCCAGGTTCCTCAACCAATCCTCATCTGCACGTATACGAACGTTGCCGTCGACAACCTGATCGAGGCGCTTGTCACAGCTGGCGTCAAGCCATTACGCGTCGCGTCCCCAGGCAAGGTCAAGGAGTCAATCGTTCAGTATTCCCTCGAGGCGAAAATGGAAACCCATAGGCTGAAGCCTGAACTGGATGAGCTAACAGCGAAATTAAAGCGACTGCATGAACGTCGGGAGGAGCTACATCAAAAGCTCATAGACCTCCTTGGGGACGATTCCCCCAAAGCATTGAAAACGAAGGCCAAGTATGGTAAGGAAGCGTGAAGGCGGTGTGCTTGGATAATCTTGCTGAATCACGCATTGTCCGCACCGTGCAGAGGAAGTGCAAGGATCGATCAAGCGAAAGGAATCAGCTTTATACAAAGTTCGCATGACTATGCTACACGAGATCGTTCATTCCGCTGACGTTGTGAGTCCGGGTTGCATTATATCGAAACTTTGTTTGCTTATCCCCACGTTCGGTTTAGATCTGCACTACTTGCATCAGTTCAGCTTCTATCGCGCTGACCGTAATCGATTTCCCTGTCGTTTTCTTGGATGAGGCGTCCATGTGTATGGAGCCGGCATCCCTGATACCGATCATGAAAGGGGTAAGAGTCGCTTTCGGCCAGTTTTGCTTAATGGTGCTTAGATTTCCTTCGCCTAGTGTCAACATTTGGCCCTCATCGGTGATCACCAGCAGTTACCGCCGATTGTTACCAGTCCTGAGGCTTTAGGGGGTGGGTTGGGTATGAGCCTTTTCGAACGGTTGATCAACGAAAGGGGTTAGTGCTTCGTTGGGCTGGTCGATGGTTCGCTACTGACATGCTTTCCCACTGACTTGAAGCCGTCCCTACCGTTATGCTTGACCAGCAATATCGTATGCACCCAGATATCTCTGCGTTTCCATCCAAGGAGTTTTACGATGGGACACTGCGTGACGGCGTAGTAGATTCTGCTGGTCAAGTTGACAAGCGGCTCGGTCCCCCGAGGTCGAAGCACTTGCAAGCCGTGGCTTCCGAAAACTCGGATACGGTGACGGGGAATATTCCTTCGATGGTATTTCTACACCATGCTGGAGGGGAGAGCAGGCGTGATAAGAGCCGCAGCAACGAGACTGAGGCAAAAATCGTCTGCGATCTAATCGAGGACCTTCTCTCTAAAAATCCTGTAAGGAAAGCTTCGACCCTGCCCGCCTTACTGGTGAAAGCTCATTCCGTTCTCTAACGTAGACTCTCCGGGGCGAATCTATTGGCGTAATTGCCCCATACGCTGCCCAAATCACCCTTCTTGGTCGGTTACTGCAAACGGACTCTGAGCCGCACCAACGTTTCGTCAAGTCCCTGGGTCAATTCCGCGCTGCCGAAACCTCATCGATTGAAGTCAAAACTGTGGATGGATTCGAAGGACGGGAGAAAGAAGTCATCATCTTCTCCACCGTGCGCTCAAATACACTGGGCTATATTGGCTTTTTGGCTGACCGCAGGCGACTGAACGTCGGCCTGACCCGGGCAAAGAGAGCTCTCTTCATTGTGGGCAATGCAAGAACATTGCGAACTGGTCGTGTTGGGTATGTAGAGGGTGCTGGTCTGGCCGCTGCGAGGGCGGGCGCAGGTGCCAAGAACGTCAAGTTCGACATCGCGGTCGACGTCGCAGCCGAAGCCGTTCCTGTTGCCAAAGGCAATCCACTCGAAAATGGAAAGGCCCCGATCGGCCAAACGGCACCGCCAAAGATTGCGAAGAATACGACAACTCGTCGCGTCCCTGGGGGCCTATGGAGCCGGTATTTAGACTGGCTCGGCGCTCGTGGGCTTATTTATGACTGGGGTAATAACAAAAAGATGGCATAATCATTCGTTGTATCTCATTATTTTACTTATTTTTCATACTAACTATTTAACCTGTACCCTTATTGTTGGTATATATATATGATGACCTCCAGCGAACAGGAATTTGAAAATTCACGTTGGTACGTACGCTCAAGTCTTCATAGAACTAACTCAAATATGAGACGTGGTTCACAAGCGTACACGTGTAAACTAGCCGAATGCTCGACGTAACTCAATCAGGGTAGGTTCATGTCACAGCGACGGCATTTGATATTCTGGGGCCGAGAGGCCCGGCCGTCGCTACAACCTCATCACGCCATTAAAGATATTCCGAGCCACGTATCCTAGAATCACTGCCTATCTCGCAGCTCGCTGACGTATCCTCATTACCAAAGAAGGGAGTGTTTATATGAAAAAGAACTGACCGAAATTTCTGCGTCGTGCTCTTCTCACTAGTAGAGCGCCCATCCCTTGCAGACAAGTCGATTTCACCGCACGCACCTCCCCCCCGTAACTAACGGACATGAATTATGAAGTGCCCTCGAGGCATGCCTTGCAGTTCCCCACCGCTACGCCACTACCCAACAGCGGCGCCAAACCTTGCCGGTATATTGGCGTTGGATTGTTTTCTCTTTCGAACAACCACACCTGCTACTAATTTAGAGCTCCTCCGTAACCCCTTGTTACTGCATAGTTCACTGGAAGTGACGGGACCCTAGACTGTGAAGATGCAAGCTCGTCATAATGAATGTCACCTGCCGTATAACTTGAAGCCTCGTGCTCATGACGCGTCCCGGGCCATTGTTCCTCATGATATGGCCGGCTGCAACGCCTTTGAGAGATGGTCCGGAGAGGTGCACTTGCTTACGGATCGCTCTCCCTTGAAACAAGCCCCACAGGGGAGGGACGTGATGAGAGGGCTTCCATAATGAGACCTATAGAACCTGAGGCACTGCCATTCAATTTCCAATCTTTAGAGGCTTAAACCCGCATTCCAAACCAATAGGAGAAGAACAAAGCAGTATTAACCACTTCGGTAAATTGTGCCGTATATGCCGTCTCAGACTCGATGGATCGGAGGATGGAGATCCCGCTGTATATGCTACGGAAGAAGGGAAGCATCAACTTTGCCTAATATTGGGGACTAGCTGCAGTGCACTTCAACTTTCACACACTTGAGCAATTGTAGCTGGAGGCCACGATCACTTCAGCTTGCTACTCTTATTGGTGGTTCAGAGGCATCTTCAGAGAACAGAAGAATACGTGGTCGAGAGCGGAGAGTTGATCGGTTGGATCCAGGCCTCATAGAATCACCTTTAGACTTTTGGCCGGGGCTGTTTTAAACATGATGCCAGTGAACTCGAGAGGGACCAGAGGTCCACCATGCGCGGATCGTCTCCAGGGCTTTGTCCCCTTTTTGGAAGTAGTACTACGGACGACCTCCTCCGGCGTCGTTTCTATTCCCTTCTACAGATATTGTTCCCATTTCTGGATTAAACTCTACTGAACTTCTGTGTGCAGTTCGTCGTTATCGGCAATTTCTATTCATACTAGCTCACCGGCCGGAATGGGCTACAGGCCAGCATTGTGGTATGCGAAGTCGAAGGAAGGACTTGCACGTGCGCACATTGCAGAACGCCCAGTCACCTGCCCACCTGCAATAAACGATTCAGTGACAGCATGTCAGTTCGATTCTCTCATGCGTTCTCTAGTCTGTGAGATGTCGATTCGGTAGCTCAACTTGCCTCACATCCGGACCACACTTTAGTTCAAGTAAGCCAAGACAAACGTACCTAATAGTGATACTGCGTGCCTGGAATGGAAATCGAGTGCTTGATGACCCTTCGGTGTTTCCTGTTCCAAGACGTCTCACCCAATGTGCCGACAGATTGGGCGATGGATTAGGCGCGAGTGAAACGACTGAGAACTTGCGCCGGTCTTCTAGCTCACTTGTTCCCTTTCTCAAATTATGGCATTCAACCCATTTCCATCCATTGCGCAATATGTACGTTTGGACCGCCTAGTTTCGTTATACAACGTACTTGTGTCCAAGTGCACCTGGATTCCCAGCTCTTCATTACGGCCACCTCTACCCCCTATAGTCGAGAGCACGCCGACCGGGATGTGACGTCTAACTGATACAAGGTCTTGGGTGAAGGAGCGAACGGATCTCGTGCTTCGATTCCACCCACCCTGATCGCATTTCACAATCACCAAATCCCTTGTCCGATCATCCCAACCGAAACACTCTCCCGCTGCATCCTTCCATCCCTACTATACACGCGAAAGCTTTCCTTTCATTGCCTCGCTCCGCTGCTGAATTCCCTACACGGTCCGGACTCCAATACCAGATCACTGCACTGCGCAGTCGATTTACGACCAGGATAGGCTATTGGTAACCATAGCCTCAAAATATGTTGCAAGTCAGCTACCACCCCACCTTATGTGATGCATCTTTGAGGATCACAAACTGCCTCATGTATTGCAGTTTCTTACTTCGACAGACTCATTCTTATTCGCCACGTGACACTGCCAATCACGGTGCAAGAAGGCCAGTTAAGGCCAGTCGAGTCCCAGTTCACCGGTAAGGGGTACTATGTTCCAACTTTATTTCTGTTGGGGAATGAGATCGAGCTGTACCTGAGGCGAGAGGGTTAGCCGCTGGCCCTTCTTTAGCGAAGAGAAAGAAGTTTGCGGGACAAGCGGGAGTTTGCCGGCACGTGCCAAAAGGCAGTAAACCCCTTGTCCGTGCATGTTCGCGCTGGTTTCCCTTTGTCGAAGTCGATGGATTTGGAGCTAATACGTATACAGAATAGTCGATGGTATTCTCGTGACAGGCTAGCTCCTTTCGACGGTAAGACCAGTGTCCCTCTGCGGTGGTATCTCGGAATGAACGCCATCCGGACAATCGCGGGGCGCTCACGTGCCTTCCCAAACGCGGTTGGACAAGTGAACACCTTTCAGGGCATGAGATTCGAACGACAAGATAGAAAAACAGATTTCCATCAGCTCCAATTCGACACTACCCTGCGAAGGGCGCAAGTTATCTCCGCCGACGACTAATGTGGGGAGCAATCTCTATTTGTTTGTGCTCCGCAAGCCTCACTTCTGCATAGAACGTGTGACGAGCGGCTGTTTCAAGGACCCTCAACGGGACGACTTCCGATCGAACTCATTGCGTCTTTATGGTTCGAAGTCCCTCCAGCTTTTATAAATTGGGAGGCTAATTGCTGAGAGCAATCGGCTGAGGTTAACCGCTTGAACCACTCCTGTTCCATATAAGGAACATTCGCACCTCATCTGTCCGGGCCACATACTCTCAAAGACTCGCTTACTCTGCAATCTTACAAACATCTGCCAGCCCTTTCAAGGACAATGGCGGAAAGACCTAGTATTCAATCACCAGAACTTCAACCCACGTCGGCTGTAAGTATAATGCATCACTGGATTAACATTGCTATGGCACTCATTTCACCACAAATTCTTAGCGAGGGATTTTAGAGCAGTTCTCCCATTCGCGCATAGCTCCGAACAGTATTACATTCGCCCCCAATGGGCTTTATACGCGCGGTGGACAGGGGGAGGTCGTTCTCGCCTTCATTGTCCCACCACCGGAGGCCGAATCGACAGATGCAAGCGTTCAGTTTGCGGTAAAGAAGCTATATTTTGATGGGGAACGAGACAGGATCAATGCGTTCAACGTAAGCATTGGATCGATCGCCTCGTCCACGTTATTAACCCATTTTGCTTCCAGGGATTCGCCTATGAAGTTAGCCTTCTGAAGAGAATCTCTCACACGAATATAGTTAAGTTGATCGGCTTTGTAGAGGACGAACCCAACGACGTCGCGTGGTTCGTTTTTCCCTGGGAGCATAATGGAAACCTTCGCGAATTTGTCGCATCCGTTGACTTGGAGATCCCTGAGTGTATATCACTGGTATGTACCATCAAGAGGCTCTAATCAATCTACTAAAACCAAGTCCGGCTCCCTAGATACAAGATGTGACGAACGGCGTTGCCTATCTTCACGGTCGAGAGCAACCTATCTGCCACGGTGACCTCAAGTCGGTAAGTTCGCGATCGAAGTGACAAGGGTCAATGCCGCTAATTTCACCCATCAACTAGGCGAATATTCTCGTTAATACAGACTTCCGAGCCGTCATTACGGATTTTGGATCCTCTCGAGTTGAGGAACCTAGCATCCAGGGTCCGGAAAATGCCGGAACCGAAGTGGAGAGCGACGAGGAATCAGAGTTCGGAGAGGATTCCACTGACTCTCCCAGGGTTCAGTTCTGTGGCACTTCCGGCACGTTGATGTTGACCTGTCCGGGATATTACCTTCGCTGGATCGCTCCCGAGGTATTGGCGGGTGAAAACCCTGGTTTACCATCCGACATCTGGTCGTTAGGCTGGGTCTGCTGGGAGGTCAGTTCTCCGTATTCATCTCCAGGAGGCGACCACGTCGGCCTAACCGACTTTCTCCTCCAGGTAATGACGAAGACGGTTCCTTTCCCTCAAAATCAACACATGGGCAGCATTTCACCTCACATCGTCATCGGAAGCCTCCCGACGATTCAGGGTGACAGCCAAACCTCGCAAGTCCTAACTCTCTGTAATCTAATGGCAGAGTGTTGGAAGCCGCAGGCAGACCGGCGCCCCAACGCACAGCACTGCCAGGGAAGTCTTGACTGGATGGTGAGTCTCGCTTTCCCCTCAAATTGCATCGTATCTAACATCGGTTCTAGCCATCCACCGAGCCTTCACCTTGTCGTGAGGTCAGGTCGGCGACTCTCTTGCTCAAACTGGGCGAAGCGCATTTGGCCCAGAATAACGCGGAGGCGGCTATATCCTCGTATAGAGGGGCTCTAGCGTTGGCTAGGAGCACACAGGATTTTAAAGTGGTTGCTGCCGCGCTGCTCGGACTTGCAGACGCTTTCAGTCGTATGTCTCAAGCTCTGGATGCCGAAGAACACATCACCGAGGCCCTCGAAATTTTCAATCGGACTGACGACTGGTGGGGCGTGACGCGTTGCCATCTCGCACTAGCAAGAGTCCGATACTTGCAATCAAGGCACTCCGAGGCTGAGCAGCTTTTCTCAAGGTCGCTAGAGATCAACAGGCGCATTAACGATCAAATCGGTGCAGTAATGGCTTTAGAGGGCCTCGGAGAGGCCTTCCAAGCGCAACTCAAGTTCTCCGAGGCAGCACAGTACCTGTACCACGCTCTCGAAGTTTATAGGGGAGTCGGCAATCAAATGGGGCAAGGTAATACCCTTGTCCGACTGGGGAACATTTATCGCATGCTTGCCAGATACAAGGACGCGGATCTACTCTTCTTAGAAGCGTTAAACGTTTTTACACGCATTGATAGTGCGGAAGGAAGAGGAACCGCTCTGGTCGGGCTCGCAAACATCCAGATTATGCAGTCAAATACCTCGCAGGCGGAGTCGTACTTCTTGGAAGGAATCCGAACCTACGAACGACTGGGGGATCAAGTTGGGGAGTCATGCAGTTTGAACGGGTTGGCCGAGCTTTACCGCGCTCAGTCAAGGTACACCGAAGCAGAGGCGTCCTTCTGCCGCGCGTTGGATATTTGCACCCGGATTGGGAATGAATTAGAGAAAGGAAAGGCCTTGATCGGGCTTGGAAAAACGTACAGGATTCAGTTCAAGTACGTCGGGGCACAGGACGCCTACGCCCGTGCATTGGAGGTGTTCAAATCCATTGGGGATGACATGGGAAGGGCCAATGCGTTGAATGGACTGGGAGAAGTCAGTCTGGGATACTTGAAACATCCAGAGGCACACGTGTTATTTTCTGAGGCCTTAGCTGTCTCCGATGGCCTTAATTACGATTTGGGCAGAGGCAACGCTTTACTAGGACTTGGGCATTCTAACAGAGCACTAGGTATATACCCAGCTGCAGAGGCCTTCTTCGTCCGGGCTCTCGAAGTCTACACCCGAGTCGGAAACATAACAGGGAAAGCGCATTCTTTAAACGAGCTGGGACGCACTTACGCAACTCAGAATAAATATCCACAAGCAGACATTTGCTTGAGTGATGCGATGGAATACTTCCGTCAATGTGGTCAGGATATTTCAGCGGCCAGCGCGTTAATCTCCCTCGGCCACATATCCGTAGCTCTTCAAGACGTTCTGACTGCAGAGCAGCGATGGACAGAGGCCCGAGGAATCTTCTCGCGTCTCGGACACACGGATGGAGAGACCACGGCAGAAAAGTGCCTGTCTCACATTTCGACAGCCCGGAACCGATCTGGAGGTCTTCAATTCCGACTTCTAGTGGCATTAGCTTGTCTTGGATTCGCGTGGATTGCATGGATTGCTATGCAGCCTAAATCGTGCCTATACACCTTTCGGTCTCGCCTCATATGGATTGCTGCTTAGCGGTTTCCGCCAGCTGGTGGTTCTTGTTCAAGAGGGTTTGCCGTCTGTGGCCGTTTTCCCAATCTCAAATGGACCATGTAGAAAGTTCTTTCATATGTTGCTCTCCGTTATGTAGTTCAGACTGAATGGCGCTTGCAAGGCTTGAGGATCTATGGGCATCCCTTTGTCAGGAGCTTATTGGCGACACCAAACGGCATCATCGACATTGAAGACAGATCCCATCGTGAATGTGTGACTCCCCTAACTACTTCAGTACGAGAGAGACAAACTCGTCGAATTTCCTTTGGTAACCATCTATGGTTCTTCCATCCTCTGTGGGTTTATATCACACCCGGGTGAACGATGAGTCACAAGATATACGTCCGCAGCATCATTATTTCAAAGGGATCATAATCATCGTCTTTACAGACTAATTCGTAGGAGTAGGGCGGTAAATCCCCTTGTTCTCCTTCACCGCGTCCGCCACTGTCTTCCACTTCCACAACGACTCTCCTGGGTTGATCAACTCGTTGTCGTTCTCGTTAGAGAAATCCATAAGGCCGCTTCCAAAGATGTATCTGGTACGGAATGCAAGTCAGCACGCTTAGCCGAAAGGCTCTGCGAAAGATTCGACGTACTTGATCAGGGAAAGTAGATCTGCTGGATTATCGATGACCTTTTGCTTAGTTTCAGCAGCGTCTGTGGTCTTGACCTCAATTGTTTCGCCGCGAGCTTCTCCAACTAATTTTGCCAAATCAGCAATAGATACCGCGTCTCCGCTGAGCCGAACGTGGTCGGGCACCGAAGCAGGATTCTCCACAGCGAGGACGGAAAGCCTGGTAAGTGCTAACCCGATGTCGGCAGTGCTGGTGACGCTGAACTTATTGGCTGGCTGTCCGGCAACCGTGTATGTTCGGTTAAGGGTATCGAGTCCAACCATGGCCTTTGAGAGGTTAGGGGTGAGTTACACGGACGCAAACGAGGGAAGAAAGAAATAGACTAACGCCCGCCCCAAAAAGGTACTCGAGAAACTGTCCCGGGTAGACTGAGATGACTTTGGTTTTGCCGGAACCCAGTTCGCGTGCGGCTTTTGAGTGAGCGACCTTCATATTGTAAACGGGATGTTGAAAGTCGAAGCCCCGAGGATCGCTGTGGATTGGGTGACATGAATACCGGAAGAGCTGAGATCAAAACGAGCCACATACGCAACAAAGTCATTTGGGAAGTACACCTTTACTCCTGCCTCGATCGCTGCCCGAATGTAGGTGTCCCTTGCGTCGGGAGGGACCCTGTCGCTTAAGACGTTGACAAAGACGTCGATGCCATTGAATCCTTCAAGAGTCGGTGCCCCTTCGATAACCTCTGCACCACGTGCTTTGAGATCTTGAGCAGTTGCCGAAGTGGCGGTCCTCGTGAAGATAACCACCCGATGCACTCGAGACGGGTGAACAGAAGGGTCGAGGAAGGCCCGAACAACGTTTGGACCTGCCGGGAAATTGAGCACATGGCGTTCTATGTAAGTGAGAGAAAGATCAAAGAACGTACCAAGATGTCCCGTGGCACCTGCGATTGCTACGTTGATTGGCATGGCGGTTTATGGCTGGCTGCTGGTGTCGTTGGTCTTGACTCCTTTATATTCCTTTACGCCTCGGCAGCGGGAGAGAACACTCCCGTGAGTCAGGCAGAGTCGCTTCGCTTCGAACCCGTGAAAAGAAGTTGGCGGCACCGGTTCATTGCTGACTGATGCTCCTTAATATCAGCACACTTGCTCTCGTCAGATTTCCTTCAGTCACGCCGCCGACAAGACACCCCTGTATCCGGAAACGTTGAAAAAACTGAAAGCAACCATTGTCGTAGTCGAGCTGAAATCCTAGATATCAGGTAGGTACTGCCGCTGGTTTTTGCGGTTGTGTTCACTTTGAGAGAACCTCACCCTGGAACAATTGATCGTGTTTGTCAGCGAGTCGGGATGATGACCGAAACTATGAATCAGGCCACTCTCCCACTCTGAACCCCGGGCCTGAAATCCACAGTCGGAAGCGAAAGGAGAGCTCGAGAGAGAGAAAGAAACCAGGATATCTCGAGGGATGTCATCCTGGAGTCGATTGACGACGGGTCAACGGCTTTTAACCCATGGCAGGAGACCGTGACCATTGTGACGTGTTGGAGGTTGGAGAGATGCACGTGATTCGCAGTCACAGGGATATTGTTTGGCGCTCCGTAGGTTCCGGGTTTCAGTCCTCGTAAAGAAGGCAATTTCTGAATAACATGAGGACTTCGGATGCAGCTATTCCTTCTATAAATAGAAGTATATTGGGGATAAAAGGTGAAAAGGACAATCCTATATTTTATCCTATTACACATCAATCATTCGGCATAAGTAGTGATTAAATATCCTCCAGTAGCCTATATATATAGTGGCATTGTTCAGTAAGCTCCACGACGGCGGGGAATTATTGCCAAGTTACCGTACAACCGTCACCATCTTTCGCCAGCATTGACCAAGGAGAACCCATGACAGCTCTCCGTCACGAGGAGGCCTTGTCATAGGACAGTTCGGAAAGTTGTGCCAGTTTCGGCCCTCTTCCGGTATCGTAGGAGCCCTTCTCCTCATTTCCGTGAGCTGCCTGGTTCTCGGAATCAACCTCCTTCTTCCGGATTGAGCGGATTGAGAGGTAATGAACACCCAAGTCAATTGCGGCAGCAATGGCGTAGCCGATTGTGACAGTCGGGATGCTACACAAGGCGACTTGGGTATGAGAAAGGCTACATCGGGTGGGAAATCAGATTATGGCACTCACATCCATCCTATCCACTTTGGTTTATCAACCTTGCCAGTGAGTTGGATTGGAATTCCAATAGCAATGAGAATGATTCCGATTACACCTCTACCGAGGGAGTAACTCCAGGCGAAACGATTTTTCGGCCCACGTTGTATGGTGTTGAGGATTGCCATGACAAAGAGTAGTACACCACCCGCAATGATGAGCCACTGACCACTGAACTCCATTACCTCAAGGTAGCGATTACTGGATTGGGAGAACTGTGATGATATATATATATAATTAGCACTTAGTACTGAGCCGTAATCACAAGGGATTCCTTACCAATGTGCCGTCGTCATTTACTATTACCGTGTCGTCTGAATATCAAACTATGAGTGTTCCCTGTCCCGGAACTTAGCTTTACTGAGCTCACTGTTTGAAATGTATTTTTTATATAGGTCCTCCGCTTCCTTATCAGGTTCGTCATTATACAACTGCAAATACAACGATTGCAGGGGTTTAGATCAGATCCAAAAACATGACATGGCGCTGCTTACACCAAAGAGTTTGTCCTGTACTTCAGCGAGCCAGCGAAGAAACTGGGCCTGCGCTGCCTGCCCCGCAGTATCCGTGTCGGGGCTCTTGTCTATCGTGTCGTCGAGGTCTTTCACTTCTTGGTCCCAGCTGATCTTTAAAGGCTGATGAAAAAGTCACATGATATAAATAAAGATGTATATTTGTTAGTGACGATATTACTGCGTACAGGAAGCCTAATATCATACCAGTAGTAGCTTCTCCAGCCGAGGATGCGGCGGCCAGTTGTAGTCGTGTTTGGCTGCATAATCCCAGATTTCACTCAATGCCGTATTGAGGAGCTTAGTGGCATTGACAACGTTTAAGAATACTAGTGATTAAAGGACGAGAGTGAGCTCAGTGATTTAGTCCTGTGTCACGAGAAGCGTAGGAGCTCACAGAAGAAGTTTTTGATGAATTCGAGCAGCATAATCAAGGCAAGGTGCAAAAAGAAATGCAGCCACAACCATGTCTTTTCCCTCTTCCTGCCTGATGAAGACTTGATTCGGAAGCCTTTCGGTTTCTTGAGTTAAAAGTCAATGGAGGATTTGGTTAAGACGCCTACCGTCGAAGTATAGCAGCCAAACGAAGAAGAGAGTTAGGAGTACCCTGGACGTCCAGAAACCAGGGCTATCAGAGACATTCTTATATCAGAATTAGATATCTGACTTACGCGAAAGCTTCAAAACCCATCGTAGTCGACAGGCCTAGAGAAGTGATGCTGTGTCGGAGAGTGCCACATATACCGTTGAGGCCTTCGCCTATTTCGCAAAGATGAAGCTATCAAGAGCAAGCCCGACTTCAAATTAAAGATCACATACCCAGTATAATGACTGTAAGGTTAGAGAGTCTGTTTGACAGAGGGGACTGGTTCTTTAAAACCTTTTCGCCTTCTTCTGGAGTTGCTATGGTTGCGGCAACTTGAAGAGCGATCGCCAAACCCTATAGACGAAGTTTGTTTGTAAGTTTACTCCTACTACCTGCTTCAATTAGTACCGACCCAAAGAGGGAGCTGTGCTATGACTGCGGGCTTGGTCCTTGGTATCGCCTCCATGGTAATGCCGCAGATGAGGAAGATGAGTCCTGCGACACCGGTGGCGATGGGGACGAGCCAGAATCGCCATTGCTTCTTCCACGGCTGTTTGCGTTTAGGATGATGCTTGAGCACTAGAGAACGATAATATGAAATTCGCGATTAGAACGCAACCAACACCCAAAGATCTCAGGGACCGACCTCTTAGATATTGTATAAGAAGTAGAATTCGGCTAATAGAGAGAATAAAGTTGACGCCTCTGAAGCTTTGAATCATAGAGTTTTCCTCGTCCGTTGTGATTGCTTCAGCGGTGAGCGCGGTCACGTTGCCGGTGAAGATATTCATAGTGTCGGAGTTGATCTCCCAACCGACGTTGAAAGATCCGGAGAAAGCCGCAAGGGAAGCGTAAACACCAAGCTGACAGACGAATAGAATGCGGTGGAACCAGTCGTTCGTGTAGTATTTGACGTCGTATATCGTCTGTGGCGCAGAGGATCGGTCAACGGGCATTTCACAAAGCACGTTATCGAGCTCACCTGCGTTGCCCAAAGATGCCACGCCAAGAAAAAAAACGCAGCGTAGCTCCCTACCGAGATGGAATCGGTAACTTGGGTGCTGGATGTTAATGTAGAGAAGGTCGTCGTCCATGCAAGGTCGCCAGCCTAATAGTCGAGTTTGTCATTACAAGAGGATTTGGGTTTGGAATCACTGCGTACGAGCTCGAACCACTCTGACGGCGGTTCCTCTTCCTCTTCTTTTGAACTCCCGTCGGATGCTGTAGTTCGGGGCTCTCGGAATGGGCTGACACTCCATGGAAGGTGGCGCCCTTTCTCGTTCTTGACGTATTCTTTACTGGGTACGCAAAAAGAAAGCGGTCATTCCCACCTCACAGATGTCGTCATAGAGGCAAGAGACTCACTCTGAAAGCTGGACGTCTGCCACTACGCGTTTGAGATACCCGAAAGGCATCGTGAAAATGAAGGAAATTTACTGATCGTTAGGCGTCAGACGCTTCTGGGGTCGGTTGAAGCCGTGAGGTGGCGAGAGATCGTCCGAACGAGATGATGAGAGGAGACGCCAGTGCAGGAGGGAGGGCTGCCGTTTCATGACGCTGGGGGATTTATACCGGAGTCCGGAGGACAGCTTGACAAGGTTGTTCGATTCAACAGGGTAAACTCCCACGCGGCGTGATTTCCGTTTGGATGCCCGACGAAACCACGCAGATCTAGGGCGGGTCTGAACACCAGGCACAATCTCACAGGTAACGAGACTCTCCGAAAGCTCTCTAAAACAGGGTTTGGGAAACCACCGGATCTATCCCTTCGAATGGATAGCGCTTAACTAGGCGCCATAAGTGCTGCAGTGATCAGGTTCCATAGTTTCTTGCCGAATAACACCCAATTGCTTGGGGTTCTCATCGGGGGACCCTTGGCTCAAGCGCCCGAGTGCCGTGCGCTTAGGGGTACTGCGGTGATCAGACTCCAGCTTTCGCCTTAGCTTCTTACCGAGTAACACTTCCACGCTTGGGATTCTCATCGGAGAAAACCCTTGACTAAAGCGCTCGACTGTTCGCGCGTTGCCGAGCTCCCGTAAGCGGGTGCGATTCTAATCGGAGAATCCTCTACCTAAGCGCCCGAATGTACAGAGGACCCGGAGCATCTACATGGAAGTCCGAATAAGCTCTCAATTTGGATAATAAAAAGATCAGATACATTCTACGCCGAATGCGATAGTGATTGATTAGTTAGTTTCGCCATACTGACCACGGCAAACCTTATGAGAGGGTGATTACACGTGAGTGGCTGCATGCGAGAAAATAAGGAATAGATAGTCTTTCGCATGATGCCGAGGTTTGACACTTAGGGGAGAGGAGGCGGAATTGGCGGAACCTCGCGGTGGGGGGGGGGGGGTCAGATCTTGCCGGCGGCATTGCTTAAGGCGCCGTTCCGGTGCGCGCGTTCACCGTGGCGCTTGTTCCTTTGTTCGGTTCCAACTCCTTCAACTGCTCGTCTTCATATCTGGCAGTAAGCACTCAAAATTTGCTCTTCACTGCCGCCATCTATAAGGACGGTGCAGTGGCATTCATGCGTATGGAAGCCCTGAAGGGAGATGCGGAGCTCAGGAAGTCTGCGCAAGGCGGAAACCTTTGTCAACCCCTTCAAAGATACGGCTGGCTATTAGTCACTCTCTCGCGCTAAATAAGAAGCCTCATAAGCAGAGAAGGTAATCTCCGAGCACAATGAGAGCCTTAGATCGATGGAATTTTGTATGTGGAACAAGTACATTGTAAGACGGATAAGAGGATAGTTCGTAATAAGCCTGATTACATGATCATGAATAATACAAGGAGCCCATTCAGGTACGCGGGTGTCCCTCAGTAACCTGAGGATGGTTTGATAAGCGCCACTTGGTCACGTCATTTTTGGAAGAGCCAACGTACCGCCTTCACCATCCTTGCCGAGGAGGGATTGTCTCGTCGGATCGCTGGAACTCCCTCTTGATCCCTGTTTACGGGATTGATCCACCTCACCATAAGGATTGAACTCAGCCGCCGAGCTCGACCCAACGATATCTCTCCGTCCCGTGTGGTCGTAAGGTAGGTCTGAGAGCTGTCGTAGGTCTACGCCTCTTCCGGTATCGTAGGGACCCTTCTCCTCGCCTCTATAAAGAGACTGGTCACTGGACAAGACTTCCTTCCTCCGAATCGAGCCAATCGAGAAGTAGAGAATAATCCAGTCAGCAACAGTGGCCGTCAAATAGCCGATTGCGACAGTGGGGATACTGATGCGGAAGTCAGAGTATGAGAGCCCCCTTCACCGAGAATCCGAAATGACGGCACTCACATCCACGGTATCCAGTTATCGGACATGTTGCTAGTGGAGCCTCCGACAAGAATCAGGATACATCCGATTGCAGTCCTATTGAGCGAATAACCCCAAGCGAAACGATTTTTTGGCCGACGTTGCATGGTGTTGAGAATTGCCATGCAAATGAGTAATGTACCAGCCACGGCGACGAGCCAGTGAGCACTGTACACCATAAGCTCCTCATAGCGGGAATTAGCCTTTTCGAGCTATAATTAAATATTCGAAAATTATAGTTAGCATCGAGCTGTGGTTGCGAGAGATCAGGCTTCTTACCAAGCTTCCGTCGCCGTTGCCTTCAATGTCGTTTACTATTGCCGTGTCGTCTGAAATATCAAATTTTAGGTATTCAGTATCTCAATATTCTTGGGTATTCGACCCACTGGTCGCAATGTATTGGTTGAAATCCGATTCCGCCTCAGGGTCGGGTTCGTCATTAAACAGCTACCGAGACGGTTCCGTCATTATAAATCTAAGTAAATGGTTTAGAAACCGCGTAGATCGACTTACAAGAAATACGCTGTGTATTATGCCAGCAAACCATCGATAAAGCTGGGCGCTTGACGCAGTATCAGGATCGTCCGGATTATTGGCCTCAGCCGCATCGAGATCTAACAGCTCTTGGCTCCAACTTATCTTCAAAGGCTGATAAAATTTTTGCATAGTATCAGTGATATTTTGAGTCGAGAACGAAGCGATTATAGCGTTAAGGGAATTAAGACCGTACCAGGAGCAGTTTCTCTATCTGGGGATGGTCCGGACGGGATCCGTTATTACCTGAAACCTCACCAATTGCCGAAAATATGAGATCATTGGCATTGACGACGTTGAGGTAGACTATAAGTTTCCCAGGGGGGTGCATTCAGTGAACATGCATGGGTCGCCCGGACGGTCGTAGCTTACGGAAAAGGTTCTTGATGCCTTCGAGCAACATGATCAAGCTAAGGTGCAGCGGGAAATGCAACCAAAGCCATATCTCGTCGAGAGCTCTGCTTGCCGAGAACCTGATTCGGAAACCTTTTGGTGACTTGAGTTGAACGCCGACTGAGGATTCGCGCAAGACACATACCGTCGAAGTAAAGCAACCAAACAAAGTATAGAACCAGGAGTACCCTAAGCATCCAACAGTTAGAGCAGTCGTCTACAGTTAGAGCTAGCGGAGCTCCGACTTACGAGAGAGCTTGTGCAACCATTTTGGGTGTGAGGCCAAGAGAATTGATACTGTGCCGAAGGGTACTGCAGATACCGTTGAGACCTTCGCCTATTCGAGTCGCGAGGGGCATTCAGATCGAGCTCAAGATCAAGGTCAAAGGCAATCCATACCAAGAATGATGACAGTAAGGGTGGAGAGTCGAGGTGAGACAGCGCCTTGATTCTTCAAAACTTTGTCGGGGTCTTCCGGAGTCACAGCGGCGGCGAGGACTTGTACGCCGATCGCGAGACCCTATTGACGGAATTTATTTCCTAAGTCAATTCTCTACCCGCATTGAATGGTACGTACCCAAAGAGTGAGCTGAGTTATGGCTGCGGACTTGCTATTAGGCCTTTCCTTCATGACAATGTAGCAGCCAAGGAAGATGAATCCTGCGATGAACGTGGCGATTGGGGCAAGGTAGAATCGCCACGACCACATTTGTTTGCTTTTACGACGGTACGAAAGAACTAGAGAGGGTAGGATAACAGGATTCTCGATTAGGATGCATCCAATACCCAAAGATCTCAAGGACCGACCTCTCAGGTATTGTGCAAAGAGTAGCATTCGACTGATAAAGAGCATGATGTTGACGCCTGTAAAACTTTTAACCATGGAGTTCTTTTCATTCGTTGTGATCGCTTCAGCGGTGAGCGCGGTCGCGTTTCCGGTGAAGATGTCCATGGTGTCCGAGCTGATCTCCCAGCCAACGTTGAAAGATCCAGAGAAGGCTGCGAGGATCGCATAGACACCTAGCTGAGAGGCAAATAGAACACGATGCCACCAGTCGTTTGTGTAGTACTTGATATCGTATGTCGTCTGTCAAGCAAGGGATCCGTCAACGCGTCAGAACCGGGCCCATTACCAACAATGATGCCGGGGGCTCACCTGCGTTGCCCAGAGATGCCACGTCAAGCCAAAAAATACTGCGTAATTCCATACTGAGATCGGTTCGGTAACGGTTGTGTTTGATGTTAAGGAAGAAAAGGTCGACGTCCACGCCAAGTCTCCAGCCTAACAAGGGGATTCGACCGAGTTGGTCAGAATAAGGGGACTCGGGCAAGGGACCCATCACGCACAAGCTCTAGCCACTCCGGTGCTGTCTCGCCTTCTTCTTCGCCTTCTGAACTCCCGCCATGTGTCTTTGCTAGGGGCTCTCGGAATGGAGTGAGAGACCAAGGAACAAAGCGCTCCTTCTCGTTTTTTACGTATTCTTCACTAGGTACGGGAAGAAGAAAGTGGAGTAACCTCTTTAGGCCAAGGAAACAAACGCATTCGTTGGACGCAAAACACTGACTCTGAGAGCTTGACATCCGCCGCAATGCCCCTGAGAAACCCGAAAGGCATCGCAAGAAATTTCCTTCAACTTTTGTGGCTTGGGGGATGGAGACTGGTGACAAGGGAGCTTCCCAAAGAGGTGATACGAGGGGAATCGAGTGCTGCGGGCTGCATCTTCACGAAGCCCGCTGGGCTTTTGTACGGGAGGGAGGGGCGAGGAGACCTGGGTTTCGGCCAGAAATCGTAATTCCGACGCGGCATTATCCTCGTGGACCTCGGCCACCGTGATTGCCAAGGACACTAATCGCACGAGACGGTCGGAATAGGCTAGGCCGACCATCACATTTCAAATCCTGCGTACTCAACCAGGGTCCGACGTGGCCCGAGCGGCGGCTGTTCTGGATCTCCAGCAAATCTTGTGACAAGACCATCTCGAGGTTTGGCTACCAACCTCGCGTACGACCACACACTTGACATGTAGCGCCTGACCCTGGGAGGAAAGACTTTCCTAAACTACAATTTCCTCCGACCCTCTTGCAGAGATTCAATTTAGGGGTGACAGGGGTCCGACTTCCGCCTGACCTGCCTTATCGACAGGACTTAAGCGCCGCTTGCGCCCCAAAGCGGGTAAGTTCACACCGAACGAATCCGAGTGTACACGAGGCGATGCGCTCAGAGGTAATACAGATCCTCATGAATCAGTTCCCAGGCCACACGCGGCTGTGTTGATTACCTTCCGAGGAAACGCGCGCCCATTATGCGGAGGGGGACGGTCTCCTTGCTCTGAGACCGGCCCTCATCGGCTGGCAGAACCCTGGAGACCAATCTTTCAGGATGTCCTGAGATGAAACATTTAGTCGTCGTCGGTAATAAAGGCACCCTCGATGATTGACACATCTCATCGCCTCAGGCCTCGATATCTTCTCCCATCTGCACCCACTTCGCTCGCCTCGTTGTCCGAGCTCTGAACGCCTCGGCCTCAAAGGTTTAATTCGCACTGAAAAGCTCCATCACATGCTTTTGAACTGGTCTTGAGTTCCCGTTGACCCTTGGGTTGATAATGGTGGATGGCTCGACGTCGGACGACCGTTGAGCCTGTCCTGCCGTCTAAGGAAGACAGCCCAACCTGTTGTTCTCCGTCTCAAGCAGAGGGATACTGGAGCTATTTTATATCGACCTTTTGGACCCGCTTACGGCTCAGCAAAACCTTCTGAGGCTTCCTGTGGCTGGTCGGCCTACTCAGGACGCAAGCCGGTCTATGTCCGGCGTCATTCGTCAGGTGACCCAAACTTCCGTCTCACTTCGGGAATAATATACGTCGGGTATTACGTGAATTGGACACAACCACTCGAGGAGGTGATTGGGCGTACTGCGTTCTTTTTCGGGGTGCAGTGGCGATGTTCAGGCTCAGAAGGACCACTCAGGTTGTTTGCAACACTTTGTCTCTCTGTACCTCGAAGGCAATCCTCAAAAGGAAAGAGACAGATGCACGGTACCGAACACTTGTGATGTCTCGAAGAGGACTTGTCCGAGAAAAGCTCATCGTCCTTTATGCCGCTCTCTGCTCGGCTGCTTGGTCTTTTTGCCCAACTCTTGGTGATTACATAACGCGCCACACGTATTTGGAATGATGACGTAACGCATTACACATATGGACATTGAATCAACCCCCGACGTTTAGCAATTACATAATGTATTACAATCATTCCCTAAGAGCTCTGTCAATACACATAGTGACCTGAACATCGCCCCGTAAATACCAGTCCGTCTTCATAAAAATTACATCAACGCACCACTTTCGTGATCAGTCTCGAGGAGCGATTGAGTAGTCGGATCATTTGAACTTCCTCCGGAGCCTGGTTTATACAAGTAGAATGGCGGATAGTTCGGCGCGCCCGCTTCGGCATAAGGGTCGAACACTTCGTCCAAGGCATACAACCCGCCAGCCGTATACGAGCCGGCACCCGAGGCCAGATATCTCGCGTCGTAGAACGTCGGCGTAAACCGTTTCCTCCCGGAAGCGGCTCCACGGTACGAGAATTGCGAGAGTCGCTCCAAATCCACGCGGGATGCCGTATCCCAGGCAGCCCTCTTAACCCTGGCGTAATCAGGGCCATGTGCTTCCTTTGTAAAAATGGATGTAATTGAGCGGTAGAGGATGAGCCAGTCGAGTATTGACGCAGCGCTGTAACTGATTGCAATCGTTGGGACACTAGAAATGCGCGGTCGCTTCACATGAACGAGACGAGACTGATCACATGAGGACGGAAACACTTACATCCAGTACCACCAATGATCCTTCATGAACCAATTGCTCGTTGCGCCTCCAATACCAATAAGAGAGGATCCAATTACGATGCGATTGAGAGAATAACCCCAGGCGAACCGGTTTCTCGGTCGACGTCGCATGAGGTTAAGGATAGCCATACATATGAGCAGTGTACCAGACACAGCAATTAGCCAGTGACCAGTGTACTCCATGAGCACGTTGTAGAAGTATCGCCAGGTGGTGGACTGCACAAGAGTGGGAGCTCAGAAGGTGACCTCGTCATGTAAAACTTCGTTGCCTACTATCCCGCGGTCGCCCATTAAATCGTCAAACACAACAGTGTCATCTAAAGCTTTCAGTTAGCGCTTCTACTCCCTTCTCTTGCATACAGTCGACATACTTCTGGAAACAAAGTAATTAAACGAATACTCTGCATCAGGGTCAGGCTGCTCATTGCAAGCCTGCATTTTCACCAGTCAAGTCAGAAGCGTGTTAGGCGAGTGATTTATTTTAAAGAGAATTAAAGTGACTTACGAGATAGACGTTGTGAAGGGCGGTCGTAAACCAACGATATGCTTGAACGACTGCCGTAACCTCATCTGGATCCTGACCCTCAGCGAACTCCAGGTCCTTGAGTTCTTGCTGCCAGCTCATTTTCAGGGGCTGAGGGTTGATTCTGCATCAGTTACTACTTTGAACCGTCCTGATACTGCATTCAGCCGAGGAAGAGGGGTGCTGACCAGTAAGAGATTTTCGAGCCAAGGGTGCTCAGGCCATGAGCCATTCGTGTCGATGTGAAAATCCATTACTTCGCCAAAGGCTTCACCTAGATTTGTCACGGCTTCGCGAAGGCTCACGAATACTAGCATGATCAAAAAGAAAGGGAGGAAATATTAATCGGCCTAAGTTCAGAAAGGTTGAATCAGAGCTCGACCCTTACTGAAAAGATTCTTGACCCCTTCAAGCACTATAATTAAACTGAGATGCAAGGGAAAATGGAACCACAACCACATCTCTGAGACCGATTTTCTCGTTGGACTTCTAGTGCGAAACCCTTTGGGGAGGATCCGTTAGCTTTTCGATATCAGCCACGATGGGACCACCTTTAGATTGGAGACCTACCATCAAAATAGAGGAGCCACATGAAGTAAAGGACCATAAGAATTCTAAAATATGAGATATTAGAGACGGTATAGTTGAAATAAATTTCTGCTAGAACGAACGCAATAGCTTGGGCCACTGTCGAATGAGTTAGGCCAAGGGATTTCACGGTATGCTGGAGTGTAGCGCATATGCCGTTCAAACCTTCGCCTGATTTACACCACAACGGATTTAGTCAATAGGCATAATGTAAACCATTGCAAGAGCGCTTACCCATAATGATAACAGTCAGGGTCGATAATCGAGGTGCCAAGCTACTTTTACTCTTCAGAACGTTTTCGCCGTCTTCAGGAGTAAAAGCTGCACCGAAGATTTGGATGACAATAGCCACGACCTTTGCAAAAAAAAAATATTCAAGTTGACTTTACCGTAGTCACTTTATTATGCCAACAAACGCACCCAAAGGGCGAGCTGCGCCACGGCGGCAGATTTACTGACCGACTTGTACCTCATTAGGATGAAACAACTGAGAAAGATGCATGCCGCTGTGAAGATAGTAGCAGCTGGAAGATAAAATCGCCACGTCCATAATTGTTTGCTCTTGCGACGGTACCAAAGGACTGGAAAAGACAGGGTGGTCGTCAGCGATCCTCAGAGGGTTCCTGAGTAGAGACCCGAGGGACGGCACAACAAACCTCTCAAATATTGCGCAAATAAAAGCATCCGGCTGATGAATAAAGTCATATTGACACCCATTAAACTTTGTATGATAGCTGATTTTTCAGTATACACAATGGTGTCGGCGGTAAGTTCCGTTGCATCGCCAACATATGATTGCATCGTCTCAGCGTTGACCATCCACCCTACGGTGAATGACCCCGAAAAGGCAGCGAGAAGTGCGTAGATGCCGAGTTGAGAAGCAAAAAGAGCGCGGTGCCACCAATCATTCGTGTAGTACTTGATGTCGTAGGTAGTCTGTTATATAAACTGCCGGTTAGTCCACGCAAGGCAGCTACGACGGACATAGTCTAGTTCACCTGGGTTGCCCAAAGATGCCAAGTTAGGCCAAAGAATACAACATAGTTCCACACCGCGATAGGCGCAGTAACAGACGTATTTGACGTTAGAGACGAAAATGTTGCGGTCCATGCGAGGTCCCCAGCCTATAATATCGATGCGTTAGTCCTCCGGACCTAGCTAGGGTCGGATAGTTTTCGCACCAGTTCTAGCCATTCCGGGGGCCTTTCATCCTCTTCTTCAACATGAGATTGCCCCCCATGCTTTGTTGCTTGGAGGTCTCGGAAAGGGCCGATGGATAGTGGAACGAACCGCCCTTTCTCATTCATAACATACTCGTCACTAGAATGACCGAAAGGGGAGGTAAGTGCGTTAGAATGGTGATCAGCCCTCTTGGTGAATAAAGATTCCGACTCTGAAAGGTTGACATCTGCTGTGATGCTATTGAGGAATTTCGGGAGCATTGCAGGAGGCGCCAGCTATTTTGGACAAGGCGATACTTCGACTCGTTCGAGGATAGTCGATGACCTTGCTCTGTGTTTGATTACGTTGTCTAAGAGAGGAGCGGGAGCGACGACTCGCATTTTTTTATGACGTTGGGGGAGTTTGTACGTATCCAAAGTTGGGAGGTCCAAGGGTCTTGTTCGTTCGGCGTTCGGCAAAACGATCTCCGAGGCGGCATATTGCACCGCAACAGCAACTATGGACCCCCGCCACCTCAGCTCGAAGGGTGGGATGTCTCTAACAATAGCACCGACGAGATGCTTCTTGGCGATCCGATCCTTTCCCCGGCGATGGTCCCACACCAACCCGGTGGGTGTTCAACACAACATCCAAGTCCTCCTGAGATTAGGTCAATAAACTAACATCCTGAACACGCCCCGTAGCACCCGAAGGATCGTTTTCTTGACTAGACCGAGCTATGCTTCTATTCGCATTTGCAGTTGATTCACAGTGTTGTAGTGATGGGGTTTCTCGGCACTGGCCGATGGCGCTAGATATCGCCGTACCTCGAGGGTTCAAGCCCCAGTCCCAAAACGTACCGAGTGTGTATGAAGGAATGCGGCTGCCATTTTGTATCCATATATAGTAATCAGGTTCAAGGTAATGAATGGCTGTGTCGGGCACCGGAAGGAGCGGCGCCCTGTGGACGTTGATGAGACTGACCCTGTTGTTCTTGGAGCGTGCTCCATTGTCTCAATGCGGCTACAGGTGCACTATTTCACGGCTCTCGGAGATTATATACTCTTATTTTGGATCGAAGTAATGAAAATGCGTTGGAAACCTCAATCTTCGCAGCACGTCGGGCTGCCGTGCCAAAAGCTTCATGACCCAAATTTGAACTCTTCAGGTGTCCTCGAATATTTGATTCGAAATATTTACCTTACCCTTGTGTTCGTACTCTATTTCAATAATTGTTCTCAAGCGAAACATGGACACGCCTCAAAGCTTCACTGCACCAACATCCGGCGGGAATTACAATTCAAGAAGTACATTCACATTCAAGAGCTACAGAGTCCAGACGGTAAATCGATCTACGGTAGAGGGTAAGCGGCTATGCGAATGAAATAGTACAATTAGGCTATGCATGTCCATCACTACCGTAAAAATACGTTTTACAGGCGGGATGGAATCACGCGACTATTACGACGGTAATGTGCGTCCTTCATAGTCCCTTCCAAGGAGTGACTGTGTTGCCGAATCACTGGGACTTCCTCTGGACTCCTGTTTGCGATGGTGGTATGACGAATAATGTGGTACACCGGCCTCAGCATATGGGTTGAACACTACGTGTTGTCCATAGTACGTCCTTTGAGTCGTTTGCGAGGAGGCGGCAGAGCCCGGGTATTCCATTACACTCGTCTGTCTTGATGGGACGTGGGCGTAAATGAGGTCAGAGAATCGCCGCACGTCTACCCCGCGACCGAAATTGTCGTCATCTGTCTCAACACCACCGTAAGCGATGAGGCTAAGGGAAGATTTTTCCTTCTTCCGTATAGAGTGAATCGAAAAGTACAGAATGATCCAGTCAGCCACTGCGGCAGCACTGTATCCTATCGCGATGATCGGGATGCTTAAAGAAGGCGATAATACGATCAGCGGATGAGAACCTCTGCGGTCAAAGGGAGTCGATGTGACTCACATCAAATATATCCAGTAGATATATTGGTTCAGATTGCTTGTCGCACCACCGACTACGACGAAAATCGCCCCCACTACAGCTCGGTTGCAAGCATATCCCCAAGCAAACCTGTTTCTAGGAGAGCGTTGCATGACGTTAAGTATCGCCATGCAGATAAGAAGTGTACCGGACACTGCCAGGAGCCAGTGACCGCTGTACAGCATGAGTTCATTGTACCGGAACTCAAATTCGTTCCACTATAAAGTGGTATTCAGTAGGATGCCCCTTTTCTCATCAACTGCCTTACCAATACTTGGTCACCCAGCCAGTCGTCGTTAATGACGGTGTCATCTGCGATGCAAGTTCTTCACTTTCCATAGAATAAACGAAGAGAATGGCCTTGCTCACTGTTTGAGAGATAGTTATTGAACTCGAATTCTGCTTCGGGATCTTGTTGGTTGACGAACAACTATAACGTGCGCCATGATTATCAGACACAACACCCTCAATCATAGGATTTAGCAGCCGCTTACAAGATAAATATTATGCACGCATGTTGCAAACCATCGAGCCGTTTGGCCAACTGCCATGGTCACTGACTCGTCTGTGTCATCTTCCAAGGTTGGCGTCAGGTCGAGTACCTCTTGTTGCCAACTCATTTTCAAAGGCTGAAATAAGAGATGAATGTATAGCTGACCCAGCTTTATCCTAGAAGTACCGGACAGTCTTACCAGTAGAAGAGCCTCTAGCCGAGGGTGCTCTGGGAGTTCTCCGGTATCAGCGACGGAGTCGAGCATGTCACCGAAAGCACCTAGCAGGAGCTGGACAGCCCCAAGTACGTTCGTAACAACTATAAATCCCGTGTATGAGAAAATCACCTTTGCGAGTCTGCAAAGCGGATGCCTTACTGAATATATTCTTTATGCCTTCCAATAACAATATGAGGCTGAGGTGTAGAGGCAAATGCAACCATAGCCACAGCTCTTCGAGTATTCTATTTGAAGAACACTTGATTCGGAAGCCTTTCGTGCTAAACTATCAATAGGTATGGGGGAATGAATATTTAGCAGGTGCTCACCGTCGAAGTACAGCAGCCAAACAAAGTAAAGGACCAGGAGCGTCCTGAAGTAATACCGCAGGATCGGTTGGTCCAAAGTATATATGGTGACAAAATTAGGACGTACGATAAAGCCTCAGCAATCATTCTTGGCGTTAGGCCCAAGGAGTTGATGTTGTTCCGAAGGGTGCCACATATGCCATTAAGACCTTCTCCTGTTCCAGTCCAGAAGGAAGATTAAGGGATTAGAAAACGCTCGTAAAAGAGTCGCCCCATTCCTACCGAGAATTATGACCGTAAGGGTAGACAATCGAGGCGTCAGGGTGCTTTTGCTCTTCAAAACCTCTGCCTCATCCTCGGGAGTGAACGCCGCCGCCAGAGCTTGTATGGAAATCGCCAATCCCTGAGTCGATTGTTATTCATTTAGCAGATACACTCTTGGATAGGTTTATTCGGATAATATACCCACCCAGAGAGTAAGTTGGGTGACAGCGGCGAACTTGCTGCCATCAGTGTCCTGCAACATGATGAAACAGCCGAGGAAAATACATCCAGCCGTGAAGATTGACGCGGGAGGTAGATAGAAACGCCAGGACCAAAGCTGTTTGCTCTGATGGCGGTACCATATGACTAGTAGGAACACGCCAAGGTCAACTCTCACATAGCGCAGCGGGATTAGAGGCTGTCCGAATAACCAACCTCTTAGGTACTGCAAAAGCAAGAACATTCGACTGATGAACAAGACAATATTAATCCCGATAAGGCTTCTTTTCATAGATAGCACTTCGTTTTCACGGATGGCTTGGCCGGTGAGCGCGGTGTTGTTGCCAGTAAATGGGCTCATGGCATCGCCGCTAATCTCCCATCCGATGTTGAAGGACCCCGATAGGGCAGCGAGGATAGTGTAGATGGCTAGCTGAGAAGCAAATAGAGCGCGATGCCACCAGTCGTTGGTGTAGTACTTGATATCATAAGTGGTCTACAATACAAGTTCCAGGTCAGTCTCCTTGAACGCCAGGTGGAGTGTTCGAAGAACCTACTTGAGTCGCCCAGAGGTGCCAAGTCAGAATAAAGAATACTGCATAGTTCCACACCGCGATTGACTCCGTAACGGTCGTATTAGAGGTTACTGACGAAAAGCTAGCTGTCCATGCGAGATCCCCCGCCTATGCAGTCGCAATGATAGGTTAGCCGCGGACCGAGCCGAAGTCGATATGTTTACGCACCAGCTCTAGCCATTCCGGAGGTCGTTCCGTCTCTTCTCCACCCTGAGACTCCGGTTCTTGGAAAGGGCTGACTGAGAAGGGAACATATCTCTCCTTCTCGTTCCTCACATATTGTTCACTGAGTCCGCGATTAACGGTTAAAGCGACGTCAGTATAGAGAGAGGCGGAGAGGTAATCGGTATGCTAACTCTGAAAGTTTGACATCCGCGGTGATGCCTTTGCCGAATTCCCTGGCCATTGCAAGGGAGACTTTTTCTCGTCGTTTGTCTTTTTACTTTTTGGAGAGAGTGGGCTTGGAGGAACTTTATCTCGTTCCACGTCTGAGGATGGCTCGTAGATTGATTAAGTACTTGGAAGGAGAATAGAATGCATTAAATTCCATCTTGAGACTGGGGGTCTTGTACGTATGCGAAGTTGGGAGGTCCCAGGGTCTTGTTTGTTCGGCATTCGGCGATGATAGGCGGACGATCTCCGAGACGGCATATTGCACCGCAACAACCACAATGAACGCCCGTGACCTTTCTAAAAGGACCACCGACAAGATGCTGCTTAGCGATCCGATTCTTCCGCCGGGCGGTGGTCCCACACGAGCCCGGTGAGTGTTCAACACAACATCTAAGTCCTCTCGAGATTAGGCCAATACACTAACATCGTGAACACGCCTCGTAATACCCGAAGAATCCTATTCTTGACTAGGCTGAGCTATATTACTACTCGTATTTGCAGTTGATCAACAATGTTGTAGTGATCGGGTCCAGGTTTCTCGGCACCCCTCGCCGATGGCGCTAAGTATCCTCGTATCTGGAAGGTGTAAGCCCTAGTCCCAAAATGTACCGAGTGTGTATAAATGAATACGATTGCAATGTTATATCCATATACAGTCATGAGGTTCAAGGAAATGAGCGGCTGTGTCGGTCACCGGAGGGGGCGGCGCTTCGTGGCGTTGATGAGACTGACCCTGTTGTTCTTGGAGCGCGCTCCTTTGTCTCGATACGGCTAGGAAAGCACTACTGCAGGGCTGTCGGAGATTATATTGTCTTATTTTGGGTCGAAGTCATGAAGATGCAGGCATTGGAAACTTCCAATCTTCGCACCACGGCCGCCGTGCCAAAGGCCTCGTGACCCAAGTTTGAACTCTTCAGATGTCCCAGAATGTTTGATTCGAGATAAGTAGCTTACCCATGTGGTCCTACTCTACGTCAATAATTGTTCTCAAGCGAAACATGGACACGTCTCAAGGTTTCACTACACCAACGTCCGGCGGGAATTGCAATTCAAGACGTACATTCATATCTAAGAGCTACAGATTTCAGACGGAAAATCGAACCACTTTAGAGGGTAAGCGGATATGACAGTTATCTAGTACACTTAGGCTATGCATGTCCGTCACTATCGTAAAAAATCTTTTACAAGCGGGATGACATTGCGCGACTATTACGACAGTGATGTGCGTCCTTCATAACCCCTTACAAGGAGTGATTGTGTTGCCGAATCACTGAGACTTCCCCTGGACTCCTGCTTGCGATGGTATGACGGATACTGCGGTACACCGGCCTCAGCATAGGGGTCGAACACCTCGTGATGTCCATAGTACGTCCTTTGAGTAGTTTGCGATGAGGCAGCAGAGCCCGAAGATTCCATTACACTCATCCGTCTTGAAGAAACGTGGGCGTAATGGAGGTCAGAGAATCGCCGCACGTCTTTCCCGCGACCGAAATTGTCGTCATCTTTCTCAAGACCACCGTGAGCGAGGGGGATAAGGGAAGATTTTTCCTTCTTCCGTATCGAGTGAATTGAAAAGTAGAGAATGATCCAGTCAGCCACCGCGGCAGCACTGTATCCTATCGCGATGATCGGGATGCTTAAAGGAGGCGATCATGCAATCGGCGGATGAGAACCTCTGTGGTCAAAGGGGGCCGATGTTACTCACATCAAATATATCCAGTAGCTATATTGGTTCAGATTGCTTGTCGCACCACCGACCACGATGAAAATGGCGCCCACTGCTGCTCGGTTGAAAGAATATCCCCAAGCAAACCTGTTTCTAGGAAAGCGTTGCATGACGTTAAGGATCGCCATGCAGATAAGAAGTGTACCGGACACTGCCAGGAGCCAGTGGCCGCTGTACACCATGATTTCATTGTATCGGGCCGCAAATTTGTTTATCTGTAGGGTGGTGTTCAGTAACAATGCCCCTTTTCCCGCATCAACTGCCTTACCAATACGTGGTCACCCATCCAGTCGTCCATAATGACGTTGTCATCTACAAAGCAAGGTCTTCACTTTCCATAAAACAAACTAAGAGGATGGCCTTGCTCACTAGTCGAGAGATAGTTACTGAACTCGAATTCTGCTTCTGGATCTTGTTGCTCGTTGAACAGCTGAACCGTGCGCCATGATTATCAAACACACAGTCTAAGTCGTACGGGTTGGAAGCTGCTTACAAGATAGATATTATGCACGCATGTTTCAAACCATCGAAACATTTGGCCAAATGCTTCGGTATACGAGTCGTCGGTGTCCTTTTTCAAGGCTCGCGTCAGGTCGAGCACCTCTTGTTTCCAGCTCGTTTTCAAAGGCTGGAGTAAGAGATCAACGTGCATTGAGCCATCTTTCCATACAGCAACCAAACAGCCTTACCAGTAAAAGCGCCTCAAGCTGAGGGTGTTTTGGGATTTTCCCAGTATTGCCGGCAGAATAGACAACGTCGTAGAAGGCAGCTTTCAGAAGTTCAATGGCCCCAAGCGCGTTGGCAGCAACTGGAAAGCAAAAGTGTGAGACTGGACTTGTACGGTCCTGCAAAGCAAACAACTTACTGAATAAGTTCTTGATGCCTTCCAACAGCAAGATCAGGCTCAGATGTAGAGGGAAATGGGACCATAACCACAGCTCTTCAACCGCCCGGTTTGACGAGCACTTTATTCGGAAGCCTTTGGTGGTAATATATCAGTAGGTGTAGTGGGGCGACGCTATATTAGGAGGCGCTTACCGTCGAAGTACAATAGCCAAACGAAGTAAAGAACAAGGAGCATCCTAAATAACATCACGGGATCGATTGAGCCGTAATCGAGCGATTCGTATGATTGGGACGTACGATATAGACTCTGCAATCATCCTTGGCGTTAGGCCCAAGGAGTTCACGTTGTTCCGAAGGGTGCCACATATTCCGTTAAGACCTTCGCCTATTTCGGTCCAGAAGAGAGAGTAAGGGATTAGGAAGCGCTTATCAGGGAGTGAAATCTATTCGTACCGAGAATGATGACTGTAAGGGCAGACAATCGAGGCGTCAGGGTGCTCTTGCTCTTCAAAACCTCGGCCTCATCCTCGGGAGTGAACGCCGCAGCCAGGGCCTGTATGGATATCGCCAATCCCTGATTCGATTGTCGTCCGTCAGCAGGTACAGTCTCGGATGGCTATATTCGGATATCATGCCCACCCAAAGAGTAAGTTGAGTGACAGCGACGGCCTCGCTGCCATCAGTGTCCTGCAACATGATGAAACACCCGAGGAAGATACATCCAGCCGCGAATATTGACGCGGGAGGTAGATAGAAACGCCAGGACCAAAGCTGTTTGCTCTGACGGCGGTACCATATGACTATCGGGACCACGGCCATGGTCAACCCTCCCATAAGGCAACGGAGGAGGCTGTCCCGACAACGAACCTCTAAGGTATTGCAAAAGCAAGAACATCCGACTGATAAACAAGACCATATTGATTCCACTAAGGCTTCTTTTCATGGATAGCACTTCGTTTTCACGGATGGCTTGGCCGGTGAGCGCGGTGTTATTGCCAATAAATGGGTTCATGGTATCGCCGTTAAGCTCCCATCCGACGTTGAAAGACCCCGAGAGGGCGGCAAGAACAGCGTAGATGGCTAGCTGAGAAGCAAATAGAGCACGGTGCCACCAGTCATTGGTGTAGTACTTGATATCATAGGTGGTCTACGATACAATTTCCAGGTCAGTCTCCTTGGACGCAAAGTGGAGCGTTTGAAACACCTACTTGAGTCGCCCAAAGGTGCCAAGTCAGAGCAAAGAATACTCCATAGTTCCACACTGCCATAGGTCCCGTAACGGTCGTATTAGAGGTTACTGACGAAAAGCTGGCTGTCCATGCGAGATCCCCCGCCTAGTATGCAGTAGCAATGGCACGTCAGCCGTGAACCAAGCTGAAGTCGATATGTTTACGCACCAGCTCTAGCCATTCCGGAGGTCGTTCCGTCTCTTCTCTGCCCCGAGACTCCGGTTCTTGGAAAGGGCTGACCGAGAAGGGAACATATCGCGCTTTCTCGTTATTCACATATTGTTCACTGAGTCCACGATTAACGGTTCAAGCGTGTCAGTGTAGAGAGGGGCAGAGGGGGTATCGGTATGCTAACTCTGTAAGTTTGACGTCCGCAGTGATGCCTTTGACGAATCCCCCGGCCATTGCAAGGAAGACTTTTTATCGTGGTTTGTCTTTTTTCTTCTTTTTTTTGGGAGAGAGCGGGCTTGGAGGAACTTTTCTCGTTCCACGTTTGAGGGTTGCTCGTAGGTCGATTAAGTACTTGGAAGGAGGATCGAACACATTCCGCCCCATCTTGTCGATTGGGGATATTGTACGGGTCTTGTACGTATCGGAGACGTTCGGTCGCGCCAGCTGCTCGGCGATAAAAGGCAAAGATTCTCCGAGCCCGCCAAGGACCCCTGTCACCACAAGTCGATTTCGGCAAGTTCGGCACCCTCAAAAAATCAGACAGAGATTGGACGCCACCCTAGCTTCGTGGTAAACTATACCCCAATACAATCGCCTCTTCGGGTTTCATCGAGGCCTACAATCCAAGGGGAAAAGACACTGTCCTTGCACGTTGTGACGTTGAGTGTCGTGGGCATTGCGTTGATCGGAGTCCCAATTATGGAAGGCTCCCTGGCCTGCCGCGTCTCGTGCCGAATAGATAACGCTGGGAACCCCAGCCCGAAGCATCGAATATGGCAAGGGGACCGTGGATGGGGTCCATGACCATCTGCGGCGGTGCGGACTATGCTCAGAAGGGATAGTTGTTTGATTGCGATAAAGGAGGCGGTGCTGTTTCCTGATCTTCGGGGCTTAGCGTCTTGAGCCTCGAGGACCTTCATGGACTATCATTCTATGCGGCGACATATGTGTATCCCGAAGTCAAAGGACAGGTTACGACGTCCGTCCGAGTACGGAAACTCTTGAGGGCGGCGATACTCATTCTTCTATGGTTATCCGACAGCCTGCTAAGTATTTCATCTAGTTTGCCATCTAGGTCCCAACTTACGTCCAAGCGGCTATGTGCGTTTAGGTACGGTCTTGTTAGCACAGTCTATCATAACATCCAGCAGAAAAGGCATTAGCTTCTTCTTGCTCCCTTGTTTGTGGTCGAGTGAGCGAAAGAAGCAGCGTCGCCCCCGCAGTATTCTTGGTTCTCGTCGCCCTATTGACACAACATACTTTGGGTCCGACGTATTTGTATACAGACATTTTGCTGCTGTACACTGGAACCCCGAAGTACGCACTACTGATCCAAAATTAGGAATCCATAGTTCAGACGATTCTACAAAACGGTGAACCAAAAAGAAACCAAGTTGCAATGACATAAAAATTCGTTCAAGACAGAAAGCAAGTTTAACTGCGAATCCGTCAATCATGGCTTATATGGAAGGTGATCCGAGCTTTCCTGGTGCAGCTTCTCCTCCTCTCCGCCAGCTATATACAACGAAGCCGAGGATCCCATAGGCTCTTGCGCATACTTTCCCGCTGATGCAGAATCGGATCGGTGAGGCCGTTCTTGACCATAAGGCAAGTGCGAGAGCTGAGCGAGATCGACTCCGGTGGCAGGGTCGTAATCACCCTTTTCGACGCTGGAGTACGCGAAGTTCGCGCGAGAGAGTGATTCCGTGTTCCGGATGGACCTGACGGAGAGGAATAGAATGGACCGATCGACGATGACTCCCACACCGTAGCCGATAGCGATAGTCGGGAGACTATTGATCGAAAAAGGGAGGGGAAGATCGTGTGCTCATGTCAGCACGCTGCGCCGTTCAACCTCACTTGGAAAAGGAAAACCAGAGCACGTACAACCAAATAATCCAAGTCCTCTTATGAATCCACTTACTCGTGATACCTCCGATGAGGATGAGCGTGGCTCCAATAATAAAGCGGCTCAGAGAATAGCCCCACGCGAATCGATTCCTCGGCCAACGTTGGACAGTGTTGATGATTGCCATGCACAAGATAAGGGTACCGCTAACAGGGATAATCCAGTGCCCGGTATAAGCCATTTTGTCAAAATAGATATCGTAGAACCTAGCCAACTAGCGAGAAGAGTTAACCCGTTAGTTGCAAGAAGGTAACTAGAACTTTAGAAGCATTCAACTCACTATCGGGCTATCCGGATCTTTGAAATCATTCGCGAGAGCGGCGTCGCCTTTTAACACCAAACCTCGACTAAGCCTCGGCTTCAAACTTCATACTCTTCAAGCACTTACTACTCAATTGAAATTCCTCAAAATTGTGTTCTGCTTCCGGGTCCGTTTGTTGATCGTTGTATAACTAATGATGAGAACCACCGAATCAGAATGCGTATTTACAGAGAGTCCCCCCCCCAAAAAAAAGAAAGAAAAGAAAGTCCCCGATGCTGCCATTGGACTCACTAGGATAACGCTGTGGATCACTGTACCCCACCACCTCCATATTTGACCGTTAACGTTGACGGAGCCTCCGGTCGGGTCTGCCAAATCCGCGGTGATGGCGTCCTGAAGTTTAATTGTTTCCTGTTTCCAGCTTATATTCAAGACCTACAGTAGAAAACTGGAATTAGAAAAGCGGCGCGGAAAATGGAGTAGCTCGAACTGATACTTTGGACATACTTGTAATAACTTCTCAAGTGTTGGGTGCTCTGGGAATCCAGTACTCGGGCTATATTTCCCCATGACCTTGTCAAACTCTTGGGCAAGACGACTGAATGATTCCACCACGTTGACATAGACTAATTGTGGAACCATAGGAAATGATGAGACAACGCTGGCGTGAAGGCAATGAAGACACCTCTTGCTTACTGAACACATTCTTTATGCCTTCTAACAGAAGAATCAAACTGAGGTGAAGAGGGAAGTGGAGACACAACCAAAGTTCTTCGAGAATTTTGCTCGGAGCGTAGTGGATTTTGAAGCCTATGGTTCACAACTTCGGTAAGTACCCACAGACTGAACCTCAACGACAACGCTCTCACCATCAAAGTAGAGGAGCCAGATGAAGTACAAAATAATGAGCATTCTGAAAAGAAGTTAGTCCGGGACGTTTGTTGCGCGGGGGGGGGGAGAGGGGAGATTAGAATGGCAAAGCTAGACGTACGTCAGAGATTGGCCAACCATTGTCTTGTGCAATCCAAGGGCGTTCATGCTATTGGAGAGTGTACCACAGATGGCATTCAGGCCCTCGCCTATAGGGTAAGGCAAACGCACGAAGGAGAAAAGTAAATGGCAAGGAAATGACCGCCAGGTAATGAAATGAACCATACCCAAGATAATGACAGTCAATGATGACAACCGAGGCGCCATTGCACCTTCATTCTTCAAAACTCGATGGCCATCTTCTGGGGTAAACGCTCCAGCAATCGCCTGAGAGAGTACAGCCACTCCCTAATGAACCTAATTTAGTCATTCCGGGCTTTCAATGCAGCAAAGGGGGCCACACAAACCCATAGGATAAGCTGTGTAATCGCCACAGTCTTTGAATTCGGGTCCTCCTTCATCATAATGTAGCAACCGAGGAAGATTCCTCCGGCGAACAAAATAGCGAGGGGTGTGAGAAGGAACTGCCAGGACCAGAATTGTTTGGAGCGTTTGCGGTACCACAGGACTATAGCGGGTAAGGGTAAGGATCGGTTACCCAGCACCGAGGTGACATACCTCGTATGTATTGAGCGAGCAATAGCATCCGGCTAATGAACAACATGAAATTGATACCCCTGAAGCTCTTCTTGATCAGGTATTCTTGGTTCGCATCCATAGTATTACCCGTAAGTTCTGTGACATTTCCCTTGAAGACCTCCGTCGCGTCCGGGTTGACTTGCCAACTGACGTTGAAGGACCCGGACAAGGCAGCGAGAATGGAGTAGACACTCAACTGACAGGCGAAAAGGAGATGATGCCACCAGTCATTAGTGTAATAGCGGATGTCGTAGGTGGTTTGAGTGGCCCAGAGATGCCAGGTCAAGCAGAAGAGCACGGCGTAATTCCACACTCCGCTCGGCTCGGTGACGCACGTGTTTGATGTGACGGATGAGAAGGTCGCCGTCCATGCTAAGTCGCCAGCCTATAGGAGGCGGGCGTCAGTTCAAGCGCCCAACATCAAAGTGAAGCACCAATACAGGGACGAACCAGTTCCAGCCACTCCGGAGGTCGTTCACCTTCCTCACCCTCTTCAGACAGCCCGGGACGAGACTCTCTGAAAGGGTTGACAGAGAAGAGGACATCCCGCTCTTTCTCGTTTTTCACATATAGCTCACTGCTTACACGATAAGGGAAAGAGAAACGCCCATCTCCGTCAGCGTCGACATTGCAATCGAGACTGCGTGTTCCGATGAAAAGAAAAGGAAAGAGCTGACTCTTTAAGATCGATCTGGGCGGAGAAGCCCCTGAAAAATCTTCGTCGCATAGGGCGAGGAGAGATGGGTTGGTGTATTAGTTTCGGTGGAGTTCAGCTGAATCTCCTGGGGGTTTCGCGAGGGACGGAGGGGGGGAAAGAAAGAGGAGCATGTATTATTGAGGGCTTGGCTCAAGCCACCAAGGGGAATGTTAAGTATTTCGGGACAACGCCAAGAGTTTGGTGGTCTAGGGTACTTATTCGGAGCCTGCTCACGCTTCTATCTGACTGTTCACCCCCGATTGGAGCCTATTGCTTTTACCCACGCAGTGCTTTGAAATTTGAGAGTCATTCTTTATGACTCGATGTCCGAGTTGAGGTCACTTGCGTTGTAGAAAATCTGGGTCAATATCCCCCGGTTAGGGCCGTATTCTCACCGGACCATTTCCTGGGTTGACCAGCCGACATAATCTGCGGGAAGATGGTTTGGAAGGAAATCAATGCAGCCATGGGAAATTTAGTTCACATACACATTCAACGCTAATAACAACCGTGAGGACATTCGACTGCTGTTCGTGTCGCCCCTTGTTTAATATGTTTGCCGGCATGGTAAAGTCGACCACGTAACGTCACTGATCGTAGTTAGCCCTGATGATCGGCACTTGAGGAAATTGTTCCTTCCTGTTCCTAAGAGGCACAATCTGTTATATGACAGACTGTCATTGGCGGAACCGGGAAGCAAAAGGAAAGGGGAAGATCCCACTGGGATATAGGATGAATCCTGATGAATCACGATGGCGCTTATTTGGAGCCCCGGATTTCGGTTCTATCCAGTCTTAAGGTATAGCCTCACCCGGCGAACCATCGATTTTGCCAGGCGGTTTATAGGACTGTCTGTTTAGGGGGATGACGCGTTGTAGAACCCATGCAGGCACCCAGGAGTTGGCGATATTCACTCTGCGGTAGTTCGACCTCGGACAGGTGAGGACTCTGAAGCACTGATTGAGGGTCTTGAACTCAGGCGATCGATAAAGCTATTCGAAAGTGCAACCAGGGATAATACTATGACATTCCTTGCAGCCCTTCTACCACGTCTCTCTACCGTGAATCTCCTCATTCTGATTTGGATAGTTTAAAGCGAAAGGTTAAAGTGCTCTGTTAGGTTATGGCGAAGTCCGATGGTCCAAAGCTAGGCGTCACACTGGTTCGGCTCCCATCGTTTTGGAGGAGCCTCGGAAACCTTGATTGACCAGGTGCGAAGAAGGGATTCCCTGGTTTATGTAGTGTAGTATATATTCCAAAGTCAAACGACCCCTCGTGGTATTGTTAATCTGTCCGAGTTCGGAAATTCTCCAGGGCGGCGATACATCGCCGATCGCGACGAATCTGACCGAGTGTTCTGAGGGTCCCGATCGGATAGGGCTCACAAGTTTAACCGGTAGGTGACGAGTCGTCTCGGAGAGTCGAGGATTGCCGGGCGATGACTTGTCCTAGTGTGTCTTGTAACTCTCGGGTGACGTCACTACCAGTCACGATGACTGCTGGCCAGCGTGCGAGCTGATTACCGAAATGCGCCAATTCTGCGTGTCTGAGATGCCCTTGGTCGTTTTGAATGAGGACTCGTATCTATGCACTCGTCAGTTTTGGGCAATCACACGTGACTGTAGGGACAGACGCGGGGTTAGCGCCGATTGCAATTTCAACTAATCCCAAGTCCCGACCTCACCATGTTTCCCTCTCTACACCCACTGTATTGCAACACCGAACACCAGCAGAAGGACTCGAGCTCGGCATAATGCAAACCTTTAATGGAGCACCAATGGCGTCTGCATCTCCTCGGAGGTCTGACCTTGAACCTCATACCAGTTAGCTGTACTCTCGCTGTCCGTTGTTCACTCACTCTTTTCGGCAAGGCGTGCCATTAACGCAAGTCATATCTAGGATGCGGAAAGACGCTGTTCACAACGGATCCCCATCAACGCAGCACCTTTAATCCTGCCCTCAGTCCCAACGGATGTCGATAAGATTACCAACGCCCCCTTCTTAATTCTCTCAACCATTCGCATCTTCGACCCAGTCGATTTACAAGGACCCTCGTCTGGTCCCTTGCGATCTTCGACCCCCGCCTTGACAGAAATTCGCCCGCTGGATCGAAAAATAGTCGAGCTAAACGCGGGCGAGATCGCACTTTCAATTCGGGCGACGACGAGTTTCAGGTTCCGTGGTGCCTCAAGAATAGACGGAGGAACTTGACACCCATTCGGCGCCACCCTCATTTGCCTCTTCACTCTAGACCATGAAAATACCCCTTCATCGGGCCATATTCAACTCGGTATCGACAACGTAAATTCTCCAACCCGGCTCGGTCGGGTGTTTCATTTGGCATCATACGACATTTGAGTCGGCGAAAGAGCGGCGAGCGCCCGGAGGGAGCTAGATTTCGAGGTTAACAGTGGGTCTCACTTGTACATTTTGGAACCCGTTCTGAAGCCTGATTACCCGTTTAGCTTAGCACTCGTTCAGACCGTTCCTGCCCGATTCAATTTCGAATCTTCGCGTCGACGATCTCGACCTTCGCCATCGCTACCGTCCCGGACCCATTCCTAAGCGAACAAAAACACCGTTTCGCTGGGGAAAGCGGATCCCCAACTTGCGCAGCAACTCGTCCCCGCCCCATAGATTGTATTCTATACGGGATAAAATACTATGCACAGGTCCTTCGACGATGGCGAACCGTCAAAACCTATCCCCCTCGACCGAGTCGTCGACTTGCCTCCGATGAAACGCGCTTTGCATGCCACCAACGCAAGACTCTGCTTTCTCAAGGAAGATTTCGAATTTACGTTAGAAGACCCCGCTCGACTTTCCACCGGAGAAGACGTTTTCAAGGAGCTCTAGCCTGCCGCGTGCAATGCTCGATACGCGCTGGTGGCTTCCCACTTCCGAGGAGGAACCTCTTTCCTTCTCCCATCATTCTCTACCAAACCCGTCCGTCCACTCACTCTGCTTCATCCTACACTACCCCTCGCCTCCCTTCCCATGCCTTTCAACTCACCCATCTGAGCGTCCTCGTCAACGATGAGCGCAGGGCCATTGTCTGCGATTTTGGGCTTGCGGCAGCGCTACGGAGGGGACATGTTGGTTTTGACGACAGCGTCCGACTCCTAGGGATCTATGCGATGGTGGAGCCTAGAAGCGTATTGAGAGCGGAGAATGCCGTTGAAGATTGATATTTTGGAGTGGGGATGTCTGGCCTCGAAGGTGCGTACCAACGTTCTCGTTGAGGCTGAATGAACCTGTTACGATGTTTATCATTCTATTAGAGTATGATGGGAACGCACTCTTATCTAGAAACCACGACCGTTGCACGTGTTGCCTTCATCGTGAGGGTGGTCATTTGAAACGAAAGAATCTGGAACCGACTCGAGCTCGCTTCCGCTCGGCGTGGCTTCTGTGAGTCCTTAGATCATCGCTTTTCAATCGAAACCCCATTGCTTCTGATAAATGCTCACACTCGCCCATTCCGGAAAACAGGTACGTAGCCCTGCTCGGAGGTGCGTAGAACATCACGTCCAAAAGTCACCGGAGGGACGTACACGGGGCAAAAAGTATCGGAGAACTGCACGTTCAATCTGCAGACTAATAAGCTCGCTCCGGTCAGCTTCGTGATCAATTTGGGAAAAGGTGTGAATATAATGGTAATGTTATCGTACAAATATCGTATGTTGGGGCATCCCCCCAGCGTGTACCGAAGTGGGGGAAGCCGGGCACCGGGACTGGATGTTTGTAAGGGTCCCAGGTGCACCAGGCTGAACGTGAGGGGGAGTACACCAAAGCACCCCCCCCTCACCGGCTGGTACTCGTAAGGGGATGGTTGGTGGGTGAAGAAAATGGCGAGAGAATGATGGGGTTGTGTGTAGAGCAGTTGGGACAATGGAGAAGAGAGAAGGGAATGTGTTTTGGGAACACGGAATAATAATCCGGTTACTCCGCTATGTCCGCGAGCCGACGCATCTACTCCGCCGCAGATGCTCGCACGGAACCAAGTGGCGGGAGTACGATGATCAACATAGTGGGTGCTCCTGTCATGCATTGGTCATTTCAACCTTGCGAACTCACTCTCCATTTTCTTTCATTACAACAGCTGTCGTCGCCAGCACAGGCTCCTCCCAGAGCGTCTTCGGCACGAGCACCGACAGCATCCATCGGCGAATAACTCCATATGGAAGGAACCCCCTCCGAAATACTCACTTTCGCGATCTCGTTGTACGCCATCGAGGGTCTTCCGCCGCTTCCAACGGCGGCGAGCTGTCCGGCGACTCTTTAAGCGGTTAACTGCACTCGAACGGGCCCGACACGTCGTTCTACTCCGGATCGATTGAAACGATGCCCGTCGCTGGATCGGGTGCGGACTTGATAAGGTTGGGAGCCACGATCGAACGCTTAGGTTAGGAAGGTCGCTGTAAACTACGAAATTCTGAGCTTACACGAGAACGCACGAGCCGCGCTGGCAGAAGCGATGTGGGTGTACCAACAATTGAACAACACTACCGGGAACCATCAAGAGTTCCAAATCCCCCCAGCCCGTACGTTGATCAGGTACCACCAGGTCTTGTGTCGCTTAGGACGGGATTGGAACGATAGCGACGTCGTGGATGCATTACGGGAAGCGATCAAGATATACGACTCGGGGGTTTGGTGGGGAGAGAGCCAGGGAAACGGGCTGGAGCAGTTTGGAGATGATCTGGCGGAGGCGTTGGTCGATTTGGATTTGACGCTGTTGAGGAAAGGCGATAGAGTGGAGGCACTGAAGGCGGAAGATCAGTTGATGCGTTAGTACAAGGCGTTGGGTGAGGTTGAGCAAGCGGCGGGTATGAAGAAGAGAAGGGAGGCGTTGCTGACCAGTCTCGCATCAGCGGCGAATGGGATTAAAGGAGGTGGAGGTAAATAGTTCGCGCAGCTGTCCGTGCAGGGTATTGTACACAATTTGGTCATAACATAACTTCCAGCAGTTAGATCCCTATCAGTTGAGCCCAGGTATCTACTGTAGCTTGAAATGGCATTTACTTCTTGCCCTGGTGTGTTTCAAGTGTGCAAAAGAAGCAGGGTCGTCCCAGAAGTCTCGCTGGTCCTCGTCGCCACGCGTTTATCGCTCTCAGCTCTCAGTGAGAGCTGAGACAGTGAGAGCTGAGAGTAGTGTTGCCGCGAGCGAGAGCGATCCGAGTGGAATTTAATCGCGGGGTAATCGCAACGCAATCAAATGCGACCGAGTTGTTGCGATAGACTCGCGAACGCGGAAAGGCTGCTGAATCGCAAGCCGAACGTTGCCCGCACCAATCACCTAACGAGAAAACGTACATACTCGCGGCAACAGTAGTTCTCACAATCAGCACACCATACTCGAAGTCCGACGTACATACATACATTCCGCTACTGTACACTGGAACCCGGAAGCGCAGACTACTACCCCAGAGACAGAAATCCACAGTTCAGACGATTCTAGAACAACAGAATAACAAGTTGCA
>WSUB01000257.1:0-43612 GCA_019633425.1 Tulasnella sp. 424 | reverse complement strand
GACCAACTTGCCGCTATTCAAATACCGAGAGAACGCGATCGAGATGTCCGGGTAAGTCGCCGTAGCTTGCGATTCGGAAGTCGACGTTGGCTTGCAGCACGTGCATTGCAAGTAGGCGTGAGGCGCTACGAGAGCTGAGATGATGGATGATCGGATGCTGGGATCGAGGAGCTACCAACGACAGACGGAACGAGTTACGTTTTTGAGATTGTACTTCTCGCCCAGTGGTCGAATGCAAAACGGGACGTTACCTCTTTTATCGAGCCCGCTCCATCGGCCTTGACATACCAAGCCTCGTGCAAAGGGACACAATCGAATGGATAGAGATGATTCCTAAGCACATGACTTTCAGTTCCAACCCATACCAGACACCGAAGGACTGATGGCTCACCGCACAAAGGACGCCAAAAGATCGAAGACTTGGTCTGCAAAAGTGCTAGCAGAGCTCTTCATCAAACTTCTCTGAAGTGAATGAGCCTTGGACGGAGCCCCTTGTTCTTGTTCTGCTTCGTCGATTTCGTGTTCCAACTGCGGTATGAGGTCTTCCAGTTCCTTTCTGAGCGTCTGCACATCTTCCTGAGTATCTTCTTCTTGCAGATGATCAAAGTACTCCAAAACCTGGTTCAAGAGGTCAAACAGGTCGGAGGAAGATCTTCTCCTGTGTTAATGACTTCAGTCTCATGTACGAGCGGAATCAGCTGAGGGATTGACTCTTCACCTGATCTTGGCGCCCACCACCTCAAGGTACCTCTCCACGTCTCCCACACCCACAAACACCTCCATCAGACTCGCCTTCAACCCCCTCCCACTCACGAAGTCCTGCAAGATCTTAACTAGCGGTAAAAAAACCTTTTGGGCTCTCGACCTCCGCGCGAACACGTCCCTCAACGAATTCACCGCCCGGATCAAACCTGCATCGTCTTTAGCGGACATGACAGCCTCGACAGCGCTCGCTTGTATTTCGCTTTGCTCGCCCGAGAGCTGAAGAGTGATGAATCGGTCGATGCCGCTAGCGAGCTTGGAACGCAGGTGCGCGCGGAACCCGGGTGTTATGGAAGAGGATGGAGGTGAGTTGGTCGTCAAGACAGAAAGCGGGTTTGAAAAGTGTCGGAGGAGAAGGAGCTAGATTTTGAAGATAGAGGAGGGTATAGTTAGGATGACCACCGTACAAAACGAGACTCTATAGCTGCGACCGACTTGAATAGCACTCTGCACAAGGTCGAACGACCCAAAGCTTTCGTACGTTCGGGCTAGGGATTCCAGCGCTTCAGGACTAAGGATCACTCCAGAGTCAAATCCTGAGCTGAAAAAGATCTAAATTTCAAAGAGATAATTCGTTCAGATCCTTTCGCGGCGGTCCAGAGGGTGCAATGGCGTACTGCTTCCATAACGCTTTGGAACAGTTCCTGCCCACCGGCCGCAGCGAACGAGTTGAGTTCCAAACACGTTTGAGTTTTGAAGGATAGCGATTCTTGTACATAGCTTGAAGAGGTCGAGATACCAAAGATGAAGACGAGGGGAAGCGTGGTGGCGTGTCGGCTACGATAACCTTGGCTTAGCCAGAAGCTCAAGCTGTCTGAAAGAAGACGGGACATACCTGCATATGTACAGTAGGCCTTCCAGTACCTCCGTATCAAACGCTTCAAAGTCAGAGATCACGACGACGAGCTTTGGAGGGCCTGAACGAATGAGAAGGGCACCTCAGTAGGTCCACACGGTCCAACATAGAAATCAAAATGCCCACTGGGCTAAACGAAGGGACTTCCTTACTTCGACGTTTAGCGAACGGCCTATACCAAGCTTCCAATAAATTGATATCATAATTCGCCAAAGCCGGTCCCCCACTTCGGCTCCCTCCAACACCATTAAGGTCATCTTCGTCCTCGTCAGCTGCAACCTGTCCAACGAACCCCAAGATCAAGCACCTCATCGCGCTCGTCAGGTTCGCGCAGTCTCTCGCGTGGAGGTGCGAGACATAGAGCAGATTGGACTCTCTATTCCGGTACAACGCGAACGCTTCGTCGAGGATGACGCTCCTGCTGTTAGACGAGCCGCCGACCACTGCAGCCGTGGGTAGAGTCGGTCTGGGAGGTGGGCCGAATTTTGCGTAGTCGTACGCTTCGTGGATGAACTCGGCCAAGCTGGTGGAAAGAGTCGTGCTGAATTGGCGAATTATATCCTACCCAAGGAAGAAGTTTTTGGATTAAATGAGAGTTCGAGGATCGAGGAATACGGTGTTGGCTTACATGGATACGGAGTTGGACTTTGTTCCAAGTCGCATCGAAGGCTTTCTTCCGTAGTTCGGGGCCTTGCCGGATGTCATTTGAGGGATGAGAAGAGACAATAATGTCTACATATGACGTTGGATCGTCATCTAAGATTGCGGCTCGGTCGTCAGAGAGCTGATTCACAAGGGAGAGTGCCTGGGGCTTACTTGGTTGGAACGGTAAAATAAAACAGTCCTATAAACCCAGAGGCAAATCAGAAAATCGGTGTACGTTGACGAAGTGCCTTTGTAAATCATACTTCGTCTAGTTGTACATCTCCCATAGGTCGTTGGCTTGCTTGATGGCGGGAAGCGGATGTGGCTCTTGGGAGTTCGTGAAGGACAAACACGAATCGAGTCCAAACAATGTTCGACAAAGCCTTGTCTAGGTTCACACCTACTCTAGAGATATATATTAATGACCTAGTCATCCGTTAAATGCCTACGTCGATGTAACAACTTTTTTGGCCAAACCCTGCTCCATCCAAGCTATCACCACTGCCCAACAATCGGAACACTGTACCCCCTTCGCCCATAAGGTAGACTTCCCAGCTGTCCTCGACAGCTTCCTCCTGACCCTCTTCTGCACTTTCATCATCCGAAGAACAGCTATAATCGCGTGTGGAACTGGATCCTGAGTCGGGCGTCTGCTCGGCGCGTTCGGGACTACTGCTTTGGTAGAAACTGACAGAAGCTTCCGACCTTTCGAATACAACCGAGCTCGAAGCCGAAACCCCCACTCCATCCGCCGTCTTCTCCTTCCTGAGTGACTGGGTTCCTCCTGCGTGCACTGAATCTACGGACCTCTTTTTGGTGGTCTCAGATTATGTCAATTGCTCTCGAGTTCAAAAGTAAACTCCGAACCTGGTGTTCAATGGTAAATGCGTTGGATGAGCCAGTGCTCTGGGATTCCTAGGACACAGTGAGCCACCAGGCTACTTGGTCGTTTATAGGACCAATTCCGCTCACCATCTTACGTCGTATGCTGAGCTTCGGCGTACCACGAGATGGAGGTGCAGAGCCTCGTTTAGAAAGAGCAAAATGTATACCTCGGGTGGTCAATAACTTCAGGGCGTTCTGTTGTTTCCAAGCACGAGTTCCCATCTGGAGATGGCTGCTGTTACTTCCAGCACCCCCGGCCCAGGGTATCTGTCGAGCTGTGCTCTCGTGCTCCTTGTCGGGTTTGCGACCTGAAATGGTAAGCCCTTAGACCCAGACAAGTTGCGGCTCAGTTTTTTTTTTGTGAAACTCACGCTTAGTCCCGTTCCCCAGCTCACGCTCTAGGTCTTGTCCTTTGTCCAGCTTGACCAGACCCACATCGGCATCGTCCTCGGAGATGCTCATCTCCGAGTCTGACTCTGCAGCCTCTTTCCTCTTTCTCCGGTCCCTTTCGCTGCTGTAGCTCTGATACTTCTGACGCCCATCGAGACCGAGACTAATCTGATCCTCCAGCGTCCAAGCCCCACATTTGTACGAACGTCCCTGGCGTTTGTTCTCCACGGCGTTCCGCATGTGAACTTCGGTCACATCCGTTAAATGTATGGGATCGTAGAACGTTTGATCTTGGGTGGTTTTGCCGGATTCTTCAACCAATATCGACAGATAGTGTTCGAGTACTTGGAGAAGGTAGCCAGCAACAGCGGCATCGTCGGACTTCTCCTCCCCTCGGCGAATCCGTTCTAACGCGTCCAACATGTCGCGTTCGACGCTCTTCAGGGCGTTACAAACTTCGGAATCGGGTCGAAACCAGATACCAGAGCTTTGTTTTTGATTGAGGGCGCGGGTCTGAGCGTCATTGAAACGGACATCCTCTTCTCGAAGACTTCGTGCGCGGATGAGGGTGCCTCTGGCGGAATCCTCGAAGAAAAGGGGGAAAGGGTTGGTATCTCGAGGTATTTGACGCATTGGAACCCATATTGGAGGACGAATTGACCTGAGATGACGATCGACTTCAGACTAGATTTAGGTAGTGAATCGGGGGCGGATCCTTTAGCATTGTCAAGAAGAAACGAGACACTTTGTCATTGTATGTCGATACCCACCGAGCTGTGTGCCTTGTCCGAAGGTTGGTTCATATTTCCAGGTGATGTGTAAAGGGGCGGGGAGAGAGCTAGGTGGTAGACTAAAGCTGCGACACGCAATTGGGCGGGCTCGAACTACGGAAAGCATACATGAAAGGGTCCTTTAGGGTCTCTTTCCGCGTTCTCGTTTTTCTTTCTATTAAAAAATTCAAAGCCGTCGATTCCTCTATCGTACACAGATTTCCTCCCGTCACATTCATCCGAAAACATTCGGCACGGAGAATTCGTCTTCTGGAAGTGCACGGGCCACCTTCCTTTCGTCTCGCTCCTTTGCCGCAAACAGCTTTTTCCGATACCTATCCATCTTCGTGTGCGGGCCAGCCCTACGGATTTTGGCAGGGGCGATGAATTCTAAACACGATGAGAGGTCAATGAGCTCAGCATGGTCTCCGTCGGACTGGTGAGTCCACGCACCTTCGTTGCGATATACAACGGCACCGTTAAATGCTCCTTCAAAGATTTTTATGGGAGTAAGGACGAAACGAGGACCGATCTCGATCAAAGACATGGTGGGAGGTCCCTCTGGTTGCAGTGGGTCTTTTTCCATAATCTACCCAATGTGCATGACAATTAGCCGTCGAAAGATTAAGGAAGGCTTTGATAGGGGCTACTGACCTGGAAGTTCCGGAACCAGATCTTGCCGTCAAGGATGGAAAAGCTGAGAATGTGGTCGATGAAAGGCTTCGAACGTCGTGCACCGGGCGGTACGCCAAATATCTGTCGAGATACCAGGCGGCAGAGTATCGGAGACTGAATCAATAAAGATATAATGCAGGTATTTGACTATACTCACGTGGGTAAACAATTCCTTTGTTAATCTCCAGTGCTCGTCCTGGTCGAAAGCCGCGTCGAAGCTCAACAGCCCCCTGCTGCCTTTCAGGCAGTTTCCGGTCATCTTCAGCTCGTCCATCGTGTGGATATTTTGCACGTGCAGCCTGATACTGGGCCCATTCGGAGTTTTCACAGCCCACATGTACAGGTCTTCATGTCGACGGGCTTCGAAGAATAGGCAGTTGTTGCAGTTGTTGAGGTCCGCAAGTTCGGGGAGAAGATAAAGCTGAGACTTGACATCAAGCTTTGAATCTAAGTTCCAATGGGTTTAGCGAGACGGCTCTGCGCGAGGAGCGCGACAGGACCCCACCTTTCTTGGTATGGGGCAGCAGGCACTCAAGGTCCTTCATAAGATGCCGCATTCGACTCGTCACACCTCTAGACGAAAGCATGAGGACTCTCTGCTTATTACGCTTCACGAGTTGAGCCTCTCCTTTCCCGTTCGGGCGGGATTGTTTCTTTGGCTTGACGTCCTCCATAGCCTCGTCGCTGTCCTCGTCGTCAAACTCCAACGCCCGTTTCTTTCCCTTCCCATCTTGTTTGGCTGCTCTATCTGCGTTCTTTTGCTGAGCCTTGAGTACAGTTGCCATTGCGATGGTCTTGCGCGCGGGGAATGAGATCGGAGGTCGAGCGAGAAGAATATCGTCCAGAGTAAAATCTCCAATTAGGAGCTTGCGTGACTGTCACACAGTGACCACACCCCTGAATTTTTACCAGTCCACTCCCCGACGACAATCCTCTCCATCTCGAGCGTAAACCCGGTATTTTACTACATCATCTATGGTCGTCATTGCACATCAAGCAGATGGATCTACTGGCAAGACAGCAAAGGCGAAGCATGGCATCGCCGCAGATGCTAAGTCACGTCGGGCGAAGTTGCTCGCGGTACCTCAATCCAAAGACCAAGGCGGTCCAAGTAGGGATCTCTTCATGAAGAGTAGAGATGACAACGGAGAAGAGAACGAGGATGGATCAGACGACTCACAGTCGGAAGACGACGAAGGAGACGACCAAATAATGATCGACGTCGCCCCGACCACTATTCTCGAATCCGATGCCAATGGACCTGGTGATCAAGTTCAACCGATGTTTGCGCCGTTGGACGAGTCTACTGCCCCTTCGTCTAAGCGAAAGACCGAGATGCGGACCATACCAATCCCACCTCACCGGATGTCACCCCTCAGGAAGGAATGGGTCAATATCTTCACCCCGCTCACAGAGATGCTAGGGCTGCAAGTCAGAATGAATCCTGTTCGAAAATGTGTAGAGATGCGGGTGTGTTTCATACGTTGCCCGGTATCGTGCAGTGATACTTACTGGGAGCTCTGAGCAGACGTCCAAGTACACTAAGGAAGTTGGTGCGATTCAAAGGGGTGCCGATTATGTTCGTGCGTTCGCCCTGGGATTCAAAGTCGCGGTAAGTGACATAAATATTCCGGACACCGTTGCAATATCTGATCCTTCTGGTGGTAGGACGCTATTGCTCTCCTTCGAATGGATGACCTCTACCTTGATAGCTTCGAAATCAAGGATGTCAAAGCCCTCCACGGTGATCATCTCGCTCGCGCAATAGGTGATTACCTTCATTCTGTGAAAGGTTTCGTGTCTGATTTCAGCGCCTGTGGTTACCAGGTCGCATCGCTGGCCACCAGGGTAAAACCCGGTTCACCATTGAGAATGCCACCCGAACGCGAATTATCCTTGCGGATACGTGAGTGTCCCGTGAAAGGATAAACCCTCCCCTTTCAGACCACTTACACCCTGGCTACAGCAAAATCCATATCATGGGTTCTTTCCAGAACATCAAACTGGCTAAAGACGCTATTGTGAACCTCATCTTGGGTAGCCCGCCAGGCAAGGTCTACGCCTCGCTGCGTACAGTTTCAGCACGGCTTAAGCAGCGCGCCATGTAACCACCCTTCATGCCGTTGTGTTTATGCTTGAACGATCTAAGAACACCATGTATTCACTTTCATGTATCGGTACCAAGTGTCTAGGCAATCAATATCAACAACCGAACCATGTAGTCCCATCCGACCTGCGGCCCGTCGCCTCAAGCTGGCTGATCATCGCCGTAATAGTTACGCGCTGAGGTTGACCTCATCTTCTCAACAGTTGCGGGGTCACCTTGAGCATTTGTCTCAGTCTTGGGCTTCGGTCGATGAGTGCTAACCGCTTGGATTGGGACCTTGTAGCTGTTAGCATAGCAGAGAGCGAGGGGCGTCAGTGGGAGCAACTGCGACATCAGCAGTTTAGCCCAGGTCTCACCGTTCCTCATCGCAACCATACGCTTTAGGCGTTAGCTTGATGACCGTATGAAGGGGGATATTGATGTACGGCAAATCGTCCTGTGAAATGTTGTGGAAATAGGCGTATCTGGACAAATAATTCAACAAGGCTGGAAGGTACTATCGGCCCTAGCAACTCACAGACAGCGCACGATGGCCTGATGGCCAATGACTAGCACATTCTCTTGCCTTTCAAGCTCCATGATGACAGGTTCCAGTCTCACGACGACGTCACGATAACTCTCTCCGCCGCGGTAACGGTAGTTGAACTTGTCTTCGTCACGGTTGGCAAAGTCCTCGGGGTAAAGCTCTTCGATCTCCTCGTACGTCAGGCCATCGCATACCCCGGCATCAAGTTCATCCAGCGACTTCCAGGTTAATTTGGGGTATGGAAGGTGGCGGGCGGTCTGGATAGTCCGTTGCAGGGTCGATGTCCACACCTGGGGAGAGTGTCGAATGGTAGTCAATAGACGGGGGGATTAGACTGAGGGTTTGATCGAACCTTGAGCGGTTTTTCGCCGATGTTGTCCAAGATAAGAGACGGGAGTGCCTGGGCATAAGCTTCTCCTCGAGGGGATAACGGTGCATCTCCACCTATCCGACCGTCCACATTGTATTGACTCTCGCCATGCTAGGGAGAGATGTATAAGGATCAATGTTTGCCGCGGAAGTGTACCAGGATTGCCTGCTTACTCTCGACATGAAGATACTTCTAGGTTTCAAATGCAAGTTCATCAAATAATAAGCAATCCGACTTTGGAGGTAACCGTTGATTCGGATGATATCGAGCTAAATGATGGCGAGGTGGAATGAAAACCACACCCTCAGCTTGCGATCGCGCCGCCCACTTACCTGTTTTCCAACATTGATGACCTTGAGATAACTAACGTTCTTGGCCATTTGCTTCGTTACAAGGGGTAACCTGGGATTATTCGCTCCCGGATTCCTCGCTGCCGCGTCGATAAGTGCCACCCGCTTCTGTTCCAACGCTTGGGGTGACATATTCTCATCCCTTTCCTCGGGCATGCCTTCCCATTCGAACGGCTCCACTGTCTCATACACTGCCTCGTACTGTCGAATTCGCTTTGTGAAATCCTTTACGGCTTCTTCGTGTGACATTCCCTTGTAGTCTGGGTCACCAGCTGAGGCTTTGAGTGCGACGTTGGCCGCGATCACTGCAGGGTCTTCGCAAAGAGATTCTAGGAATACAAGTTTCAGGTTTGGTTCGCGTGAAACTCGTGCGGCTATCTTGGCTCTCCGGGCACGATTTGAATTTGTGGCATCTGTGAAAAGCCGCCTCGTTACTTCACCTGTTGACGCAGGAACCGCTGACTTAGCCAACCATGAATACCAACGTTCCCTCCTGCCTTCAACCATGATATCAAAGACTCTAGAGACTCTTCGGCAAAGCTTTCACGTGCTTTCATGGCATCGGCGTTGTTGTGGTTGAAATAGTTGGCGTTGTGATCCTCCTTGACACCTTGCCTACGACGCAGACACCGCAAGCAGGTAAGATCCCCGAAATACATAGCTCTAACAGGACTCACATCTTTTCACGCTCTAGAGCCTTTTTACGCCTTAGCTGCCCGACATTGAAAACCTTGACCTTATATTCCAACCACTGCCGTCCTTCGAGTCATTAGCAATTTGCAGACGCGGACATCTTCCGTCTGTGACACACCGTCAAGTAACGCATGAGCTTGTTACTTAGGTAAGACTTTCCACGGGCAGGGAGGCCGACCTGCAAAGCTTATTAGTTAATCATTTGATCGAACGGGCCCGTCGGGTGGGTCACGCACTAAAGCCAGAACGATCTTTGCTTCGGAGTAATCCGGCTTTCCAACTTCAAGGCCCAATTAATAATTAGAAGAGAAATGTAGTGTTAAGTACTCACTTTTACTCCCAATACCTGCTACTGACCGAGGGGGCGTGCTAGCGGCAGAATGCTCACGAGTTGCAGCCCGCGACTCGTCGAATTGCTTGAGACTAACGGGAACGATAAAGTCAGTGCCGGTAACCAGTAATAGTCAAAAGATTTGGGTGAGTTACGCGGCGCTCTTGGCTCCATAGAAAGGCACATCTGGGACGTCCAGACTTGATCCACTGGCCAGTCGGGAACTCGGACGGAGGGCATTTGCAGCAGCGTCGAGTGAGGCATAATGCGGAGTTTCTTGCTCAGGTGACTCCACAATTATCGGCTGCGATGTCGAATGTGGTCCAAGCGGGACGACTGCGATGGTATTGATGGAGCCACCCGGAGTGACTCCTGCGGGAAACTCTATGGTTCTTCTTTCAAGAGCTGTGTCTAGAGCTTTCAAATCAAGCTTGGTCGATGTCGAACCATCTTGAGGAGGTGAATTCGGCTCCATTGGGTGAAGAGGGTGTAGAGGATTGAAGGAAAGAGTCGGGAGGCACCTGCAGAGGCACGGAAGACCGAACACGGGCGTTTGTCTACGTGAAATTCAAGCAAACACAGTCTAACATTTTGGACTACGCCGATCTCATCTCTTAAAACCCAGCGATTTCGCAATGCTCTTTCTAGCGCGCGAATATGCCGGAGCTGCAAGCATTGTGCGACAAGCTCGTCGCGGGCACCAGGTTGTTTTGAAAGCTTTCGCCTCGACGACCGCAAGTCCAGCCGATGCATCTGGAAGCACGACATGGACTCCTCAATCCAGGAGAACGGGACTTATTGCAAGAAAGCGAGGAATGACTTCAATTTTTGATGCGAATGGCGCCAAGGTTCCGGTTACCGTCCTGCAGGTGCGTGTTGCTCATACGAACCGTCAGAAGGCACCCACTGAAATAATTCATGGCTAGGTCGAAGACTGTCAAGTAACTGCAAATGTCGAGACGCCTCGTCCGGCTCCTCTACCAACTTACTATGCTGTTCAGCTGGCCGCTTCGAACAAGCGCGAGAAGAACGTTACTAAGCAGATGCTGGGTCATTTCGCGAGGGCCGGTGTCGAACCGAAACGCATCGTGAAGGAATTCCCTGTCACCAAGGATGCGTTGATCCCAGTGGGTGCGTAACGTTCGTTGCTTGCCTTGGGCGAAGCCACCCACTAACCACCACGATAGGTACCGAATTGTCGGCAATGCACTTCATTCCTGGTCAATTCGTGGACGTTGTTTCCAAATCGTGAGTGGACCTTGCTGCAGTTCTCGAGTTCTGGAACTAAGGCCCGGTGTTCCACATCCCAGACTCGGCAAGGGCTTCGCGGGAACCATGAAGCGGTGGAACTTTAAAGGTCTTCGAGCCTCGCATGGTGTTTCCGTTTCCCATCGCTCTGCTGGGTCGACCGGTCAACATCAGGTTCGCTGAGGCGCTTTTACTCTGAGGATCGTCGAGTGCTTACCGCAACGAATTACAGGACCCTGGACGCGTCTTCAAAGGCAAGAAAATGGCAGGTCGCCTTGGTGGAGAGCGTACGACGGTGCAAAACCTTCTCGTGATGCGGGTTGACACTGGCCTCAATCTCATTTACGTGAAAGGCGCCGTGCCAGGCGTCGACGACGCGGACGTTCTGATCTCAGACGCGAAGAAGAAACTAGCATTGATGGCAGAGTCGAAAGCGAAGAAGGGTTTAACTGGCCCAGACCTTTTGCCTGGTGCTGTGCAATCGCTACCTTTCCCTGCTGGGACGAAGGAGATGGAGCAGAAACTGGGTGCTGTGGCGATTGACGCCCCTGCATGGGGTCGCAATCCCTTCGTCCCTCGCGAGCAGTAGTGTAGCGTAGCGTGGTTTTTATTTCACACTATCTTAAAGACGTACTTGCGTGCTGCGTTGGGGTGGAGAGCGACGTTGAGGGTCGGAGGTGACTGAAGCGAGTTGCCGTCCTTGGTTGATGACGTGGGACCAACGACACACACACACTCCAATTTCGACGCGGCCAAATCCTGTCTTTCACTTTTCCTCCTCTCTCCTCTCGCTCGCTATCTGCACGCGTTTGATCTCGTTGCAACACCCCCAACTTCTTTACTTTACTCTCGCGCAATCATGTGGGTTCTCAACTGGTTCTGGGACGTCCTCGCTCAGTTTGGTGCGTGGCCACCGTCGCGGTTGGACCTATTGCGGTTTGGACTGTACACCACATTCTAATCCAAAAATTCCTCTACGAATCCTAATAGGCCTCCTCCACAAAAATGCAAAGATTCTGTTCCTGGGTCTTGACAACGCCGGGAAAACGGTGCGTTGTGGACGAGAGCCCTCGTTTTCTAGGCCGTTATCACTGAACTGGCGGTGTTGCAGACGCTGCTTCACATGCTCAAGAATGACAGATTAGCCACTCTGCAACCCACTCTACATCCAAGTGCGTTTCCTCCCTCTAAAAAGCCTAGACAAATGCAGCTAATCCAGCATGCCTCTTTCAGCGTCGGAGGAGCTGGCGATTGGTAGCGTCAAATTCACCACATACGATCTCGGTGGACACGTGCAAGGTTCGTTACCATCTCACTTGTCCTGAGCGACTCGTTAACCTCATCAACCCCTCTCCGCCTCCAAATAGCCCGTCGTCTATGGAAAGATTACTTCCCTGAGGTCGATGGAATTGTCTTCCTCGTCGACACTGCCGATTATGAACGCCTTCCCGAATCACGTGCCGAGCTTGACGCTCTTCTGTCTATCGAGGAGCTTTCAAAGGTTCCTTTCTTGGTTCTCGGCAACAAGATTGACTCTCCCGGTGCTGTGAGCGAGGAGGAACTGCGAGAAGCGTTGGGTTTGTATCAGACCACTGGAAAGGTACGTTGGCTGTCTTTGGGCTTCTCTGAAACCGAAATCTGACCACGTAACCACCACGCAGGGCAAGGTGCCACTAAAGGACATTCGCCCCATCGAAATCTTCATGTGCTCTGTCGTTATGAGGCAAGGCTATGGCGAGGGCTTCCGCTGGATGTCCCAATACGTGAGTCCCCTTCGTTTTTGAGAACCTAATTTTGATATTGACATTCCTGTTTACAGATCTAATGTCGTAGATTCTGTTGGGGTTCTTTTTCGGGCGACTTGTTTTAGTATCAAGAGCTGTCAGAGTTCCTGCTTTCGGGTGCTCGGCCTGTCTTCCTCTAGTCGTTATTCCTTTGTCTTTACCTAGTCTCGTACCGATACATTTCCTTGTCCCCTCTCTGCTTTTTTTTTTGGTGACTCGGTCTGGATAATCCTCCGGTCAACTTGAGGTGCCGTCATACTGCCCGGCCGACCCTTAGGACATTCTACGTAGCCTTTTCATCCTTTTGGTTGTCGCCATTTACGGCTCTCTGTACTGGGTCCCAACCACTCGAGCTGAGCCACCAAGCAATACTATTTTCGATCGTCGTGGTCTTGCCCGGCGTAGATGCAAACACTATGTCCAGTGCATCGGAAGGGGAGCATCGTCAAGTGCCATTTGGTCAAGCATGCCTCTTTAAGAACCAAACTTTGCCCTGGTAATATCTATCATCGTTAGGCCGAGGAGATGGGAGAAACAACGTCGCTCTTGCAGACAGTAGACCCATAACTAACCGTGACAGGTTAAAGGTGATTTTGGCCACGTGAACTGAGTTTGCTCGCGTTAGTGTTCTCATGCCGCATGCCGTCTCAACCACCATGCTTTCTTTCCAAAGAGCCGTACAACTAGGGATCGCACTTCGGCTGGGCCTGATCGTCTACGGAGAATATCACGATCGACATTCAGCTCTCAAATATACAGACGTTGATTATCGCGTTTTCAGCGACGCGACCAAGCTAGTTTGGAGCCCTACGGCCTCGGCGAGTGGAAATCAGGCATCTGGGTGGCTGACAAGACGCTTAAATTTGGGATTAGGAGAGTGAGTTGATATCCATAACTGACCTCGACAAACGCAAAGGAGCTGACTTTCGGACCTTCTTGCCTTCGTGTCAAGCCCGTATGGGCGAGACACATATCGGTACACCCCTCTGCTAGCCCTGCTGCTCGTACCCAATGAATTGCTCCATCCTCTATGGGGCAAACTTCTCTTCTCAATTTGCGACATCATCGTGGGCCAGCTACTTTACAAAATCTTTTGTCAGTTCCCACCGACTTCAATTCGACCATCGGACCGCAAGCCAAAAGATGCAGCCGGAAATGCCAACGATACCCAACTTCGGTCGCAGGTAGAAAGCTCCGCGGCCGCCTGGGTCTCTACTATCTGGCTACTGAACCCAATGGTAGCCAACATATCGACGCGAGGAAGCGCGGAATCCGTGCTCGGGTTTTTTGTAGTCTCTTCGCTGGCGCTTCTCCTTTCGGGACGAGAAGGGGTGGCTGCAGTGATGTTCGGATTAGCGGTGCATTTCAAGATATATCCTATCGTTTATTCCATCAGCATCCTGCGGTGGTTGACGATTCGACACCCGCAAAGCGGACCATGGCGTACGGGGTGGTTAAGCTGGAGGCAGGTTCGATTCGCAGTCATTTCAGGAGGAACGTTCCTCGCACTGGGGTTAGCTATGCATTCTCTGTGAGTGAGGTGCTTTGTATTGCGGTACATCCAGGTTCTGACTTTATGGCTCGGGCTTAGGTGGGGCTATCCGTTCTTGGAGCATACCTATCTATACCATATTGGAAGACGAGACCACCGACATAACTTCTCGCTGTACTTCTACCCCACATATCTATCATACCCCGCCGCCGACTCCACCATTCCAATGCCTTCCCCTTCAGGGCTGTCGAAGCTTTTATCCAGTCCGCTTCTCAGCTTCGTTCCCCAAATGGGCTTGACGGGGCTTGCCGGTTACCTATTGGCGAGCAAGATTGAGGACCTGCCCTTTGCTTGGTTCGTTCAGACTGTCGTATTCGTCAACTTCAATAAGGTCTGCACATCGCAGGTACGGACACTAATACCATTCGCATTCGCTGTTCTCTTTCTGACGCGCTGGAACTGTGGAATAGTATTTCATGTGGTATATGTGGTTCCTTCCACTGGTGCTGCCGCGCTTGAAGATGACCAGGCTGTCTGCGTTCGTTACGCTGGCTATCTGGGTAGCCGCTCAGGTTCGTGACTGGATTCAATCAGTTCAATCACTCTCGCTCATCTGGCTCTAGGCTGTGTGGTTATCGCTAGCCTACCGTTTAGAGTTCTTAGGTGAACAGGTGTACCTTTCCCTCTGGATAGCCGGAGCAGCCTTCCTGGTTGCGAACAACTTCGTATTGATCAAATTAATTCAAGCGTACGTGCGGTCATAGGATCCGCTTCAAGTGAAAAGGTCATCAATCACGTCGTGGGTTAGTGCTTCCTCCCCATCACTAATGTCTATGGTCTGATGCGGTGTGTGATTAGTTACACTCATGTCAATTGAGTCCGATTGTAGACCAACCTTATTTGCATGTACCTAGGGAGATGGAGGACGTCAGACGCGTACATTCCTATCAAGGCTGATGAAACCTTACCAGGTTTTGGAATAGGATGTATGCGCTTGCGTGCAGTGTCATGATACCAGTTTCTGATCCACGAGGTGTCCAGTTTATCAATACTAGGGGGTAGGACTTCCGGCCGTCGTCATGTTCGTGGATCCATGCCAGGAGAACGAAACGTGGACTCGACCCGGGTAGTTCTAATGTCACGCATGTTAAAGCGTTCCTGGAGGTGATGTGTAAGGGTGGAGCAGACCTTCAGCAAGTTCTTCTACAGTGATGTCCTCCAGCCTCGTGTCTTCCTCGATCACGAGTGTCTGCTTATTCACCTTTGCTAAGTCGCATTCAAGTTAAAATGCTGCTCACGTATTGTCTCTGCGTCATCGCTGACACACTGTTTCGGCGACTCACCGATGAAAGCTGCGATCCCCTCCCGTCGAGTGAGCCGGAATTTCCGGAGTCCTTGTCTCAGCGCATCCGGAATATCGATAGTTTGCGACTGAAGATGAACCCAATGATCAACCCTTCATTGTGATCGACTAGGGCCATGCGATCTGCTGGGATGTTGAGATAGCTCACCATCGGTGTAAATGCGTGTTGATGAGTGAGAGCGAACAGGCACCGCGCGTCTCACTCGCTGTGTTTGTCATCCGGCCTGCGGCGAAGCTCCAACGATGATAAACACTGTCTCTGATCACGACAGGAATGTCCTTCGACCAACTCCCCCCCTTCATTCCACTCGTTATTTCCTAGGCAATGACGGAGCAGCGCCCGTCGTTGGATACATTGCAAGTGCCCGGCCAGCTCAATAGGAGGTCGCCATCAGAATTTTCTTCGGAAGGCGGACCATTGGTGCCAAATGCCGCTGAACAGCTTGGGGTGGATGTACCAGTCACACTCTCCACGGCAAACCTGCTTGGACAAGTCTTCGATCGTCCTCCTTCCCCTGGAAACGAGAGACTGGGTCGCTCTAGAAGTAGGAAACGAGGACTGAAGGCGTTGTTCAGTCGGCCAACCCCTTGGCTGTAAGTACCTAACCTCTCGCTGTCTATTTATTATTGCTTATCGATGCTTCGTAGGGTGTTCCCTATTACTATGATGTCCGCGTTCATCTTTGCTGCCACAATGGCCCCGAGGGCGGAGATATACATCAAACTAGCGTGTGCTTATCACCGACCCGAATACCTCGAGACCCCAATTATCCGGCCGCCGTCAGCCCCTGCAATCATCAACCTAGCCCTACTTCCAGCTTCATATCATCACATCCCCCGTGATGCGTATTTCGGAGCGGAGTCTCTGTTTTCCCGAGAGATGAACTTGGACTTTACACCTCCCACGCGGCCCGCGATCAACATCCCTTCTGGGAAGACCAAATGCAACTCTGATTCGGTAGTGCTGGCTGCGGTCGCCAAGCTTACGACGGGTACGACCAGGGTCTCAATATTTTGAGTCCAGCGATTTTCAATATGGGCTAATATTCCTGACCCTGCAGTGACGACATTGATAGTGGGGATCTTGACGTGCCTCACAACCGGTTGGTGGGGACAGGTACGCGCTTCTGGCTAACCCACAGTCACAATACTTAGGATAATTTTCTATCCAGCTCTCAGATCGCCGCGGCCGGAAGTTTGTGATGGGCTGCAGTGTTATTGGCTTGTTGATAAGGTCCGCACCCGTCGTGGTCATTGGACAATACGCGTTTTGATGAGCCAAAAGCGAAGGGAACCTAATCCTGGTTACTCAAATGCAAACTCATCTTCCTGGAGATTACTGGTTCCTGGCTGCATCGAGTGTAATCGACGGGTTTCTTGGTGGTACGTGAATGGTCAACTACTCTGCAGCTGAAACTCATGCCGGTAGGCACGGTTCACCAGGCATGTGGACCGCCAGTGCTGCAGCACATGCTTATCTTTCTGACTGCACAGAACCTCATGCGAGGTGTGTCCTTCTCGGCGTGCGGTAGAACACTCAGCATTACTCACGTTTTCCTCTAGAGCGCGAACATTCTCGCTGTACACTGGGACGCTGTTCTCGGGGATGGCTTTGGGCCCAACCCTTGGTAGTTTGCTAGTTCGAGCTACAGGCGATCTCTTAGCGCCATTCTACATCGCCCTGGTCGGCCACACTCTGGCGGTACTCTATATGTGGCTGGTCATCCCGGAGTCACTGTCCGAGGAAGATATGGCGCGCAACCGCGAAAAGCGGGAGATCGTTTTCCAGGAGCAAGCGGACGCCCTTCGTCAATCTCAGGGAAGCGTAGGCTGGAAAGCGAGACTCATGCCCTTTAGATTCATTTTAACTCCATTTGAGCCAATCTTACTGTTCTGGCCACGAAAGCGGGAGGTCGGGCAACGAGGTCAAAGGAGAGACTGGAATTTGACACTCGTAGCTATTGCTTATGGGATCCTCTTGTCGTTCATAGTGAGTGTGCCCTCATTCCATGCACGGTGTCTCCCTAATTTTAAGGGATTGCTTAGTCACTTAGTGCTTTCAAAGCACAATATGCTATAGCCGTATTTGGCTGGACAGCTGAAGAGGTGAGTTTTGTCTGTTCGTAACCGTTGACTTGCCAGAATTTGACTCTGTCTTTCAAAGCTGGGGTATTGGTTAACGCTGGTTGGAGTCACCAGAGCTTTCCACCTTGTTGTCGTCCTCCCAAGTGCGTTGCCCAGTTTGACGACACTTTCGTTCGGGGCGGCTAAACACTTTATTTGACACAGTCCTCACCAAGGCGCTGAAGCCTAAAGCACCCGGTATCGTCCTTCGCTCTCCCATACCAGGTTCTCCTGTTCTGCGAGCGTCCGAGGAGCGCTCGCCTCTGATGGACCAGTCAACTGAAGCCCAGGACCGATCCTCCCGCCAAAGCTCACCGGAACCCGAGTTTCCAGTTCCAGATGGTCAACTACCGCCACATGTCGCGGCCAAATTTGATGTCACGATTGCAAGGATGTCATTGTTCGTTGAACTCATCAGCATCCTCGTCATTTGTCTTTCTGTCGGACCGAAGTCGTGGATGCTAGGATCCACAATGGAGTCGTTCGGAAGTGGCTTTGGACCCAGCGTCCAGAGCCTTAGCCTTTTCTTGACGCCTCCGGGCGAGAATGGGAAGCTGTTTGGGAGTTTGGCGGTTGTATCCGCTCTCGGGTGGGTGACTTCGAATACTGCACAGTCCAGTGAAGGTTGAAAATGCTAATTGAAATGTTGATGTAGTGGTCAAGTCATTGGTCCTGCCATCTTCGGCAGTATTTTCGTTGCCACCGTGGGGTCCTTCCCTAAGGCGATTTTCATCGTAGCAACAGCCGGCGTCGTTATTGCTTCTGTGGCACTCAGTTTAATCCGGCTGCCGAAGCCAAGAAGAGCGGCAGAAGACGACGGGAGTGACTAGAATAGATACCCAATTGGATTCGGATAACCTTTCTCGCATCTATACCAGTTCGCCTTGTACGATACACGATCAGGCATCAAGCTATATTACACGTCCACCATTTTTGGCTTCCTAGTTGAGAGTACACCGATCGAATTAGCGCCCATAATCTGAGAACCATCGGCATATTTTTATCTCTACGCACGTGAAGGGGTCAAATCCTTTTCGGTGTTCTTCCGCTCGACGCACCACCAAATCGGCTGCGAAGTCTTGACCCAAATTCGGTCTTCGGCTAACCAATTAGACGTGGATACCAAGCCATCAAACGAGGATTCCTGTTCGGCTGCCGGATGAACGTCAGTCCCCGCGGAAAGTAAGGCAGCTTTGAGATAGACTCACTCAAATTCCACTCTAATCCACGCGTCGAAAGGGTCGTCGACCCAACTCCCAACGGCAATAAACCGCAGGTAGGTCCAAGAAGTGACCTGTCAACAGTGATGTCGTGCTCCCCCTTAAACATAGGAGTGGGTGTTAGCTTCGGATTGTGGGAACGATGCAAAGCGAGCCTCACGGAATCTAGCACCCAGCAAATGTTATCATCGGTTACCACAAAGACACGTTCCCGTTGGGCGCGAAGCTTGTGAAGGTATGAAAGTATATGCACGGTATGGTCGAAGCGACCAGAGAGTCCTCCGAGAATGATGATGCCGAGCTGGTCCGAGGCTTTCGAAGCCTCCTCCAGAGCTTTGATACTTGAGACGCATTTCATGAGGTCGGTAGCATAGAGGTCGGGATCACCGATAACGTCGACTTTTCTTCCTTCGTACCACTTGCGGACTTCGGGGCGAATGGAATCGAGGTCGCCTTTAATGAGGTCAGGCAAATAGCTGGAGTCGGATTCATTAGAAAATGGGCGCTAGATCTAGATGAAAGTCTCATGTTCCACTCACGCTTCTCGGTCTTCAGCGCTAAGAGTGTCGAAAACCCTATTGCTTGCCCCGTCAGCGAAGCAATGCCAGTATGCTGAGTGTGGATGAATTAGCTTGCCGTTCACTCAGAACCAACTACACAGCTTTTACGGACTAGCTTCCCAGAGGTGCTTGAACAAATTGAGAGAAAACGGCTGGTTGAGAACGATGAGGACCCATTGTTGCCGATGCTGCCGACAGTCGTCTGAAATGAAGGGCAGCGTCCAAGACTTGGGCGACATTCGGGAGCCGGTGCGAAGAGAGAAGCTTGGGGTATGTGACGGAGACGGGGATAAGCGCGTGTAAAAGGCGGGCGCGGCGAAGTTGGAATGCTCACCCGGCTTCCTCCCTCTCTCTCATCAAAACTCCAAAATCCGGGCTCTCCTTTCCTCCCCCCCCTCTCCCTCCCTAATGTCCGCCCATTCATCCTCTAGTAGCCCAGCTGTCGTCGGCGTTCACTATCAAGTCGGAAAAAAAATTGGCGAGGGCAGCTTTGGTGTTGTCTTTGAAGGCGTGCGTCCCAGTCTGGACTGGTCACTCTGAACCTTGTCCAGTTTCGGCTCACTCGTTATTCTCTTCGACTCGATCAGATCAACTTACTGAACAACCAGCCTGTGGCTATCAAGTTTGTGAGTGGCGCTCAGTGCGCTGTCAAAAATGTGTGCGCCAAGCTGCGGTTTGGACTGACATAGGAAATGGCACGACCCCTTAACAGGAACCCGTATGTCCACACAAAATAGTTCGAAACACCGGAAGTCGGCTCACAGCTCTTCTCTCGACGTAGCGAAAATCAGACGCTCCTCAACTTCGTGACGAGTATCGTTCCTATCGCATTCTGAACGGCTGCTGTAAGAATAGTCACTATTCCCGCACTCGCCCCACTCTCTTGTCCCTGACATCCCATCTCTGTCCATTTCCGCAGATGGAGTCCCACAGGTATGCAAAGTCGATGGCCGTGCTGTGACGTGTATCGCTAAACTATCCCACCTTGCCCGTGCACCGCCAGGTCTACCACTTTGGGCAGGAAGGTCTCCACAACGTCCTTGTCATTGATCTCTTCGGCCCGAATCTCGAGGACCTATTCGACCTATGTGGCAGGAAGTTCAGTATAAAGACTGTCGTTATGGTGGCAAAGGCTATGGTGCGTTGCGGTCGAAATTTTGGTTACCTGCTGCCGCGACAACGAGACTGACCTCGGGGACCTATAACGTCGTCGCCGTTTCATCGCTTTAGCTTTCACGAGTCCAAACGATACACGAAAAGAACTTGATCTACAGGGATATCAAGCCTGACAATTTCCTTATCGGTCCACCAGGCACGAAGAATGAATCAACGGTTTAGTAAGTCCTTTTCAGGGGCTATGTGCATGTCTTGTGTGGCTGACGACTTCATCTGTAGCATCATCGACTTCGGTATGGCTAAACAGTACCGTGATCCCAAGACCCGCCAACACATACCCTACCGTGAACGTAAAAGCCTCAGCGGGACTGCTCGATACATGAGCATTAACACGCATCTTGGTCGTGGTGAGTGAAGTGCCGAAGGGTCAATATGTACGACACATTGCCAATCACGCCGACTTCATCTTCACAGAGCAATCACGGCGAGATGACCTCGAGTCTCTAGGGCATGTCTTCATGTATTTCCTCCGCGGTGGTCTCCCATGGCAAGGCTTGAAGGCCGCCACCAACAAGCAGAAGTACGAGAAGATTGGCGAGAAGAAGCAGAGCACGCCTATCAAGGAGCTCTGTGAAGGCTTCCCTGGTACGTAATTCAGAGTTGACCGAAGTTACGTGAAGCTCATGCTCTTTCGCTTTCAGAGGAGTTCGCGATCTATCTCAACTATGTGCGGAAGCTGGGCTTCGAGGAAAATCCCGACTACGACTTCCTACGTGATCTGTTGACGAAGGTCCTCCGAAACTCCGGTGAAGTAGAGGATGGTGTCTATGACTGGATGTTGCTAAACGGGGGGAAAGGTTGGCAAGCCAGCACGGTACGTAATCGTGTACGGTACTCGAGGCGTTCCGTCTAACAATAACTTTCAGTCCTCAAGTGCCCCACAGCCATCCCCGATGCAACATCGCGGCACTCGTGATCGGCCACAGCATCGCTCTTCACAAGCCCCATCTCCTCTCCCCGGTCATCCCTCCAGCCCCTCTCCCGCCCTCGTCCGAGACACCTCGAAGCGGAAGGCTCCTCAGGCCCTCGCCGTCCCCGAGAATACCTCTGCGAATGCAACGACTGCTTCTGGTGTTGCTCATGCCAACGTCCCGGCTCCATCACGTCGCGCTAGCGGTCTTGGCCAGCCTAACGTATTGTCACCACCGACACCTCAACATCCTTATGCTAATCCATCAACCGCTCTTGGTGCGAATGACTACAAGCGGGGTCCCAATGGAGCATATCCCAACGGCGCCACTCCTGAGCCAAGCGCTCGCGATGATAGCGTAGTGGGTGGATACGTTCGGACGTCGGAGATGCCTGGCACACCTGCAATGAGTTCTGCTATGCGGAACGATGCACCTCCAACGGCGCAGCAGACCACACAGCAGGTGGGCCAGGAGCCTGCCAAAAAGAAGGGCTTTTTGGATTTCCTCCTCTGCCGCTGCTAGCGATTCTCCGTGTCCTGGAGGCAAGCGCCCTTTTCTTTTCTAATGTAGACATTCTAGCCATATATCAGATCATTCACTCCCACCTATATTCCCTTTCGATTGCACCATGTTTTCGTCGCACAGCTCCTCTCGCTTTCCGTCATTCTCGAGATCTTTTTTCCCCACCTTTCTCTGCATACCTTTCACTTTCCTACGCTCCTGCGGATTGCTTGCTTTCTCTTCAGTGTCGTCATCCCTTCTCTTAGCACACTTAGGTAGCTCTTACATTCCTCCACGTCTAATATAGTCAGTCGTAGTGCGGGCGCGACACATCCTGCTCGATATTTCGTTTTGGTTTGTGCATGATTTATTCGGGTTCGACGCCTCTGAGGAAAGCAATGGGAGAGAAACTAAATGTACAAGGGGGAGCGAATCTAAAGAGGTAATGCAATCTGGTTAGGTGGCGGGTTGGGGTCTAGCTACGGGTGGACGGGAAACCGGATCAGTTTACTTCCGGCCTAGTGTCCATCGTTTCCAAGGGGTGGGGCGCATCGTCTATCTCTACGCCAATGAGTTGTCCAAGCGCAGCCATCCTGTCGCGAAGTGTTGTCCACTTGTCCTCTGGGACGTAGGTCCGAATTCTAGTCAAGTCGTCCCAGAGCAAAGCGTAGACTCCACTGGCGCCAGTGTCGTTGCGCTCAGATGGAGGCTCGATAGACATAGCCGCTTCAAGCTCGGCTTTTGAGCGGGGCGGGGAGGACAACGCGAGTGGATCGTGGTCATCGTCAAACTCGTGGCCATCCGCCTGACTGACGGACAGTTCTTCTTGGTGTACCATCCGTTCTCTTGCGTAGCTTGGTCGAGCTGGGGTGGACAGTCGCGAACCCGAAGCATGGGTGCCAAGCGTTCTGTTCGGACGCTGCCATTTCCCTGGTCAATAAAAGAATACCCGCACGAAAGAAATATGACGTACGTCCGACCGTCCAAGTGAACGGGCCCTTTGATGATGCATTAGCTGACTGAGTGGCTCATCAGGAGAAGAATTCCGCCGCTTTCGCTTCTTCGGAGGGCCAACTCGGACAGGAACTCCTTCATGATCTATTTTGACCCTTCCGCGAGGGCTTCGGTTTCGGGCTGGGGTTCCTTTGGTACTAAGGCTGACAGGAGTTCCACCGTTGGCCAAATCGCCATTCACGCTATCATCCAGACCATATTCCTTACGCAACAGCGTCAACAGCATCTCTGCGCGAGGTTAAAATAAATCCTTACCTCTTCATCATAGAACCCCAGCTTTGACCGAGCGACGTCGATTGGATGGCAGTCGGGAAACTCTACAGCAGCCCAAGTCAGACGCAAACTAGGTTGCAGGTCCCGAGGAGGTTCTCGGGTTTGGTCATTTGGCCGACCGAATATGGCCAGATATTTTTCCTTCTCGCTGAGCGGCTTGGCCGGATTATTCGAAGTGGTCCGTTTGCCTATGTGTTTTTGGTGGTATGCAGGATCATGACGAATCCCGGCGTCGAGGATCGAGTCCGAGGAGTGAGAGCAACGGATGAAGAGGCAATGTCTGAGACACAGGCCTCGATTACATCCGGAGCAGTATGCTTGTCCATCCCATTTGACGTTGTGGGCATACCCATTTGGGACGGAGCAACGCATTATCGGCGGAGCGTTTGGCTTCCTCCCAAGACGTTTACGACGAAGCTCGACCGCCGCTTGAAAAACACGATTCGATTCAGTGTTGTCGAGCCAACTGCAAAGTAATTTGGCACCAGTTAGTGTCTATGCATAGTATAGCCACAAATGAGCTAACCCTGGCGTCATGTCCCAGGCGTCTGATGATCCTACGAGGGCAGCAGCGTGATTTCTGACGGCCAAAAGGTCCGAGAATGGCCACCTCTGCATGGGCTGCATGATAATGCATTTGCAACTTCTGCCTTCGACGTAACATGTAGCGCAGATCTGGTATGCTCCAACAACCAATTCGTCTTCAGCTGCATCCTCGCCAGGTTCGACGCATTGTTGGCATTCGAAAAACGACTGAAATATGTCAGCCCCGCAAAAGTTGCAAACCGGAATTTGGGCTTCAGAGTAGCGGGTAAAACTGGAGTGGTCGGGGTCCCACTCGGATACGAGAAGCTGATCCAAGTAGGGCAGAAGTCGGCGAATTGCATCTGTTGCAATGCTGATTGCCTTTTCTGCCTCAGGATTGTCTTGACTTCGGTTGACAAAATTCGTGAATTTAATAACCGAGCGGTACAGAAGAAGTTTGGTCCGGTAAACTTCCGGCCGGCAGACACTGGGTGGAGGGGGAGGCTTGTCAATGGGGAGTTGGCGAAGGTCAAATTCAGAAGGGACTCAACCGGTGGTAGATCGGGCATTCTTCTGTTATTGCCTCCCTCAGTGATAGCGGTGTCATGCGTGACCAAGATGTCTTGATGTTTAAACCGCCAAAATTGACGACCTGATGGCAACTCCGTCGCGGAACCAGGACAAGATCTCCGACGCCCTGCTTGCAAACATACACCGGACAAGGGAAATCCGCAAATTCGCTGGGAGTGAGGAATGTTGCTTCCCAGTCGAGTTCGGTTTGGTGCGCCTCTTTGAAGTGACGGGCGACTTTGAAGGCTTCATGCGAGGGGGTAAAGAACCACACGGAGAACGCTCCCGGCTCTGCGTATGTCATTAGGTTCTGCCCTTGACTGGCACATGGATCCTTGTGACAAGGCGTATACGTGCCGCCAATTCCTGAGAAATAGATAATGTTACAGACTGCCCTCAAGTTCCCGCATCTGTCTTACCCAGATAGGTCATCAAAGTCTCCGGACGCTCCTACAAGGGGAAATTTAGTCGTGAGGATGGCTAAATGATGAGGCTACAAAATGACTGACATCGGGTTCCATGTGCCAAAAAATGTCGTCTATGCTAAACGGAAGCGTTCGCTCGGGAACGATCTCTGGACTCAACCACTCCCCCCATTGCACCGGACACGGAGCATCTTTGCCGTATAGCCGTTGAGCACCTGAGTAAAACGCAAGCGGAGTGTTTGAGATCCGATACATACTAAGAAAAAGTTAAGCCCCACCATCGTCCCCGACGTCGGACGTGGCACTTCGTGCATATTCAATGTACTCCCTGAATGTCATCTCGGTATCCTCACGCGTCGATACGTCTCGGGCCGTTATTTCTGTGTAGCTTAATTATCGTGACCTCAAACTTTGAGGGAGACTCTGTTTGTAGCTTAACTTACTGATTTCAGGTATATTCTGCAGGAGCCATTCCGGACTCAAAAGATGGTCATCCCACGTATCGCCGAGATTCAGATCACTGATTATAATGGGGATGCCGTTTTGCTCGTGTTTCCAGATGAGGTTGAAAAGATCCACTTTGCTGAACTGAGCCGCTGAGAATCGGTCGACTTGTACGAACTTGTCCGACGAGTGGATGAGGTCGTCGAATGAGAATGTTGACCATGGAAACGATGTGGTTACACCTCCTGTATCATCCTGGACTTCTTCCTCCATTACATAAGATTTGAAATGGCCCTAAGTCTCTTCTGAGATGACGAACGCCCAACGGCGAGGTGGTGGTGGATGTTGCAATTGCGCAAGGGACGATGTTTGATGCTGTCTAATACCAACGAACCTCGTCAACAAATAAACAAAGCGCCACGGCCTTTCGTCTTCTCGTCGACCAACCCGCCCACCGATGGTCATCAATGGCCGGCACTTATTACGTTGACAATACTCTCGATGCCAACTTGACTGCTGGGAGCATTCAAACTGATGATGTCGACATGTGGGAGTTCACCCACTGTGACCACTGCATGCTCTCTTTCGAACAATCGTCACGCGGCCAAAGTCGCGTCCCTTTCTGGCTGACCGAGTGTGGCCATGTTCTGTGCAACTCTCACATATGTAAGTCGAGCCACGTCCGTCAGCAATCTCGTTACTGAGTAATTCATGGTCGGAGAAGCTACCAGTCGGACATGCATGAAATGTGGATCGACGAACGTGAACATATTTCCCCTACAAAAAGACGTGAGGCAGTGGCAGGCCCCGATACCAAAGGAACTGCAATAACTCGGTCAAATTACAGCTTCCGGAACCCATGGCCTCTTGGTTCAAGCCCTCAGTTTCTGCACTAGATTCTGTCGCCAACACAATCCGCGTAGGGGCGCCATCGCAATCCTTTTCTTGTCTGCTAACTGCGATGTTTATAATCAGTTTCAGCAAGCGGCGATGGCAGCTGAAGCTCGATATTACAAGTCCCGCTGTGCGCAGTTTCACAAGATGCTCCAACAGTTCCAGGAGCGAAACAAAGAGTTCAAGGAACTTCAACAGTAAGTAGGTGTGCAAAGAGCTCCTTCGGCTGAATTCGAGTACGCTTTTGCTAGCGCCCACGAATGCCTGCGACGGGAAGTGGCCCAACTTAGAGCCCAACTTCGCCAAGAAGAGAATCAATACACTAACCCGAACGGGAAGCGGGTCAGACTCGATCCGGGCGGGGCTACTCCAACCGTCGTGGATGACTCTATGTACTACACGGAGTCTAATAAGAAGATCTAGACACTTGGGTGCTAACTTGATTTACGTCCCAGGAGTACTCATGCTTGGGACCTGGGCGACGACCGACGTTCGGCAGCGTCTCATACAACCTCTAGTCCTCACGCTCGCAGTGTCCCAACCCCAATGAGACCACCTCGTTTGACCCTTCCATTGGATCAACCCCAGCCCGAATTCCTTCCTCCCCCATCGGTCCATAGGCCAGTCCCGCAACGCCCCGCGACGTCGTTACAGTAAGTAAACCATCAACAGCGTATATTCCTTGGTTTAGTATCTGTTCGCTTTCATAGACAGTTCGCCTACACGCCTCCCGCACCGAGTCGAAGAACCGACGGACTGAATGTCAACTTTGACTCACCTGTGACTACAAAATCACAACGCATGATGCCTCCGCCTTCTCTCCCTCCTCCCAATGGCTCTCGATTCATACCGAATGATACGTCTACTCCTCGAAAGCTACTCCCGATGTTTCACGCTCGAGAAGCTGAAGACCAGCGGTCTCAGCAGCTGTCTAACAACGCACCCCGAACGAACTTGACCTCGCTGAAGCTACCTTCCCATTCGAAAGCGCATCAAACTACTCCTGCACCGGCAAAGACAAATCTGCTTCCTGCCTTTAGACCTGCCTCAACGACTGGACTTTCTCGACAGCACCATGCCTTACCCGCTGTCGGAAACCGTTCAACTGGAGGAGCTCCAATTTCTCAACATCCACAGCACACCCCATCAAGGTTAGCTTCTATGACTCCTCTCTTTAGACCAGGAACTTCTTCGGGGAACCGTCTCCCTTTTGGAAGGACCTAACTCTCTGCGGACACACCACTTCAAGAGCCCAATAAAAGTATTGGGTAAGGACATCCGGTAGTGGTAGTATTTCGATATAATAAAACCAGTTAAATATTAGACGTGAGGTTTTGTGTGCACCTGAAAGAGTCCAACAGAGCTCGTGAATACCCACGGCACGCGGCCTGGCGGGTTTACGACGAGTAAGACCAGACTTGAACCCCTCCTCGTCTCCGCTCATCCTCCTCCCATCCGTTCCCTGTCTCCCACGTCACCCTATATCCTTTCCGCTGAAGGATTTGTTCTATCTCCGGGTACGTCTGAGTTAGGTGGCCGAAGAACGCCAAATGGGATGGCCAGGCATGGATCCACTCGGTCACCGAACTATCGCCAGGTGGAGACGAAGGCAGGGGTGAAGGAGGGAACCCCGCGTCAACACTTGAAGGGAAGCGAGATTGCAAGTAACCGACTGGGTCGTCGTAGAATACTCTTTCTTGGTGCTGGTACGTCAAGATATCTTGACCACTGGGTAGGACCGTGCGTTAGGCTATGTCGGCTGCCCGAATTCTGCAGAATGCACTCTCACCTTAGCGGCGGCTCGCACCCAATAGCCCACATCTCAACATCCGGTCGGTGAAGATACGCTTGCCAAGGAGTTGAGTGGCACGGCATGAGAAACCCTACCGACCGCAGTTCCGAGGGTGGAAGGTTCCGCAGGTGGTGCATCACAGCAATTTGAGCACGTGAGTGGAAGAAGATAATGTATATGGACGCAGGGAGAGCGGATAGAATGAAGAGGATATGTGTTCGACGGACGGGGAAGGTGTTACCAGCAAGAGACGAGTGTTTTTCCTTGTCATCCTCCTTCTTCTCCTTACCCCTGGAAGCCTTCGCAAAAAGACTAACCAGACTTAGGGCAGCAAATAAATGCAGGATCGGTAGTAATGGATGAATGAATCTCCATTCTTTGTGACTCGTCAACGAGTATGCCCCGATCACCCATCTACAGAGACCAAACAAGGTGCGAGAGGCGCGCCCGATTTCTCCCGGAAGCATCTTTGCAAGCCAAGCTCCGTGGATGACGAAAGGAAGGGAGGTGCTGCATAAGATCGGAAGTGCTTGGGTGAAGTAGTAGTGCCATTGATTGGCACCATAGAAAGATGAAACGGAGGAGAGGTTGACGCGGAGGAAGTTGAGGGGTGTGAAGGTAGGCTTTCCGTAGTACACAGTGTCGAGACCGAATAGAACCAGGGAGAATAACGCCCTAAGGTGGGAGAAAAATAATGCATGAGCTGAGAAAACCTGTGCTGAAGAAGCGTTTATACCCCATGGTGGCGACTTTGCTTAAGATTGGGGCCACGGATTGCCTCTTCGTAACCATACGTATTAGGAGTTCCCCGCCAAGCGTAATCCAAATAATTGCACTAGTCGGGCGCATGATGCAGCTGATACCTGCGAGAAATAGCGCCGTAGTGAGATCATGGTCCCTGTGGAGCAGTAATCAGTCCCTGGTCCACCGCTAAACCGACAATTGGGAACACGCACAGTCCATCAACGAGTGGCCAGTAGTAAAGTGCCGAAACCGTTAAAGAAGTTTCTAATGAGTTGGAGAACGTCCTTGAAAGGGCAAGCACGTTGAAAACTGAGGTCATGGAGAGGAAGAGCTATACAAAGTATTTTAGCGTCAGCTCAAGGCGACCCTCGAAAGAGATCCTAAAGGAGTTCGTACCCAGACATTAGCAACTCGGGGTCCGTATAGCTTTCTCGCCAGTTTCCAGCCGAAAATGTCGGTGAAAGCGGCTAAGAACCCCGACAACAATTTGGGTGCTAGAACCTACACTCCAACAAACGAACCATCAGGTATAGCCACAAGGTACGGGGTAGACTTAGAGTGCGTACCAAAAGAGCTCCACCATCCAGTCCCGTCCGTTGTAAAATTCTATACACTGGCATCCAAATAGCAGGATACGCAATGCTCCGAATGGGAGGTTGAGCGACCCATTCCCAGGTTAAATGGCCGTATCCGAAAATCGCACGATGAGCGGGTTCGAGGCTTTGGAAATATTCATCAGGTTGAAAGAACCCTCGGGTCAAGACGGCAATAAGTGGCCGGACGATGAATGGTAGGAGTGTCCAGTTCATGTGGCTGGTTGGGTGATACGGGGGGAAAGACCGTTGGACTCCGCGTGGGACAAAAAGGAGCGGCAACGTGTGTTAACTTCCAAATCCATTACACATTTACTTTCAAAAGTCATGGCCTTCGAAGGGCGAACCCGCTTTTGTCTGGGTTAGTGTCGGTCTCAACGAATGACCCCCAACACTTCCCGCCTTTTGGTATGGGATTCCAACTTGGAGGAGGCCGAGAGGGAATGCGGCCAGTATTCCACAGCTTCGCTTTGTTCAACGAAGCTGTGGACTTTAGCCGCGTACATCGATGTATTAAGGTGCCAGGCACTCTTGGGTCCAACTAGCTACTCATGTACCCCTTTATTAGTGATGTTGAATTAGACCTTTCGTTTCGTCCCAAAAAGGTCTCGATGCCTAGGTACACGAATCGCCCAGCATTTTGAGCCATGGAGAAGCGACTAGCATTCGTACGACTGATCTCTCCGGAAGATGCAATAGACACCACGAGGTGGGATCGTTCAGAGACGTACAGCAGGTTGGGAGACCTTGAACTTTGGCATAAACAACCCGTGGATAAACAAGACATGGCCAAATAGTTCGTACTGATCCACTTGACTCGGATATCTCAACCACAAAGATTGAAGCCCTTTCCTGATCGCCTCAAGTACTCTGTACCACTAACCCTATCAATTTGCAATGTCGGATCCCTTGCACGCCTACAGATGCGTTTTGGAGGGGGATATCATCCTCGATAGCACGACACCGACAAACACCTCTGGAGCATTTTGTGACTTGTTCACTGCGACCCATCCCACGATGGGCAAGCTAGCCCTAAAGAGGCCCAGAGGCGATTGCTATGACGAGAACGTAATAGCTGTGAGGCGAATTGCTTGACATCGGTCGGAACCCGCTAACCTCCTATCTCCTCGGAAGCGAATGGAAATTGAAGCTGGGGTTTGGGCTTTGCTTAAACACCCTCGCATTCTCCAGTTCTTGGGAATCCGCCGAATCGATGAAGATTTATATCTTGTTTCTCCCTTTGCAGAAAACGGGTCCCTTATTGGGTTTCTCAAGCGTCGTCCTGATGTGGATCGTCGGCGACTGGTGCGTCCTCCGCTACCGCATGTGACCGACGCAGCTCACTAGTGGTCTGTAGGTATTCGAAATCGCGGAAGGCCTCGCATATTTGCACCAGTGTGGTATTATTCATGGTGACCTCAAAGGAAACAATATACTCATTTCAGGCAGCGAGCATGCTATGCTATGCGACTTCGGCCTCGCTAAACACGTGACTTCTCGGACTTCTACGTCTTTGAGAGGAACGGGAAGTATCCCTTGGCAGAGTCCTGAGCTTTTGCAAGATGCTTGCAGACGAACCTTCCAAAGTGATGTCTACGCATTTGGCATCACCGTCTATGAGGTTCGTTCTAGATTTTTCGATATCAGGTGTTATGAACAGTTTCTTACTCACATCTTGAGAAAGGTTCTAAGCGGGATGGAGCCGTATACTCACCATACGGGCATAGTTTCAATTATTACGGGTGTGGTCTTCAATGGAGAGCGCCCTCCTCGGGAACCCATGGCTGCACCCGACGGCACTTCGTATTTGCAATTTTGGGACGAGGCCAGCAGGTGCTGGGCTGAGAATTCGGCGGCTCGACCTCGTATCATTGACGTCTTGAGCCGCCTCGATCGTCAACGGGCAGAAAGCCTCGTGACTTCGCAGCAACTCATGCTCGAGGATTCCCTCGTCCTCCCTATGGAAGGACTTGCCATGTAAGCACCAGGCTCCAAAATGATGACATAAGACGAATGCTAAAAATCTTCGAATAGCTCTCAGTCCTATTCTGGACTTGGTTCATCCTTGCCAGATGTGTCAGCCACCGAAATCCGGGATTCGCTAGACTGGGCTTATAGCATCCGGTCCCGGATGACCACGCTTGTCAACTCACGACAGCCTATCTCGCGAGTTCCTCCAGGAATCATTGCCAGGATTATCATGGTGGAGGCTGCAAAGTCAAGTCATGGTCAGGGCCGCGTTACATTCACGCAGGAGTGGCAACCCAACTTCAAATCCCTGAACGAACTTTACATCGCCCGGATCATTCGTTTTGCGGAATTAAGAGTGGTTTGCAAACAGTGGCGTGACGCAATCGATGGTACACCAGAGTTCACTCAGTGCATTCTGGTGGGTGGAGGGATGAATAACATCGAATACGTTCTGCGATACAACCATGACAGCCCCTTGGAACTCTTCATCGACTCTTCGACCCCAACCGAACTTCAGTCGGTATTGGAGTCATTGGCCTGCCGGCTATCGAGCGCATATTTGACTGATATGATCGCGCCCGCTCCGTTCCCGATTCTCCAGGCGGTCAGAATCTCTGGGACGCGGGTACCTGACACTTTTGTAACGGACCTTTTAGAAATGCTTCGCGTGTGTCCCAACGTGGAAGAGCTTATTCTAGACTCTCTTACAAGCGAATCCCTGTCAAACGAGGGTTCTCCTGGTCCACGACCCGATCATTCTGGTCTCCAGAGAGTACGAATAACCAGACTGCCTCCCTCACTCCAAATGGGTGTATTGCAGTCTCTTGGACTGAAAGGCCATGCGACGCTAATAGTCGACCAAATGCACCCCGGCTATCTATGGAGTCCGGACTCGGCCATTGGGAACATAATACGCTCACTCGGACAGATGGAATCTTCGAGTGTTCATACTGGACTACTGGAAGTAGGAGGTATTAGGAACACATACACATATAACTTGCCAAAGGATCGAGGGTGCTTGATCGCCTTTATGTGGTCGGCATCCGGTCGCAATCCGCCAGATGAGAGGTCGGGCAAAGGAGCCGAAGCATCCTGGGCGTCCTGCAGACTTGAAAGCGGCCCATTAACCAACGGTGAAGCGCTAGAGATGATCCGCGTGCTGGTGGACTCGGGCATTGCCATTAAAACAGCAGACCTTTTCTCACACCTATCCACCGACGCATCTAGCAGTTTTTTATACAACGCCAACTTTCTTAGTGGCACACCACAGGAGATAAATTCCCCTTTTCACTGGCTGCCTCGCGTTAACAAATTAATTTTGGGAGGAGCTGCGGTCTATCCGTCCTTCCGCCGTTTGAAGGTACCTATTTCAGTAGGGTCGGATCGAGATGACATGTTTTTGTGTCCTCACTTGACGCAGCTAGAGCTCTTGAGTTCTCCATCAAAAGATGTGGTTCTCAATTACATTTGGGAGCTCGTTACGGAACGCCAAAAGGAGCGACCAAAGACAATGAATCCGGCGAAGCTGGAAAGGGTTGGGCTCCCATTCCGAGACGACCGCTTTAGTGATCCGGCATTCGAAGGGATCGAATTCTACCTAGTTAACTAAATAATTCAATGGTTACGTGTTGATGTTTTCATAGAGTGATTCTTGTACTTTGAATTGTATGCAACGAGGTCTTTTGTATCGTTAAACGTGTCTCGGATCCCATCTGGTGTCTAGCGTTTCTGTCAAGGCTGGCTTCCGAAGAACGTCACCACTGTAGCGGTCGCATACATCCAGAGTCAAGCTAATCGGTTATTTCCACGAATTAATTGCCGAGATCTGTCCCACGTAGAGGCCGTATCTTAATGAAACGGCAGATATTGAGTTTGTGGCTGTAACCTTGCAAGGCTGTCTCGAATAGGTTATTCCTCCCCAAGAACCCGCATCCCGGGCTCCCTCGTCCTCACAGAGATCGCATGACACACCTTCTTATCGAAGGAGCGACTTATCATAGTACGAAGCCTTCCTTATTTGTTTTTGAATAGCATTGACACGATAAACCATCGGAGGCCGATGCTCTGTGGTTTACGCGTCATTCTGTTCCTTTCTCAGTCCCTCACAATCGCATCCTAAAGCAGACTGATTTTTCATTTCTAAGCCACTTTGAGATTTACAGCATCCATTGTCAAATAAGCTCTCCGACAGAGATCACGACTCGTGGTTGGTCGTAATGCCGTTCCTTCCCGTCGACGGACAGCTCATTTTACTTCCTTGCATAGACTTTCAACCGTGTAGTAAGATAAAGTGACGGATACCGTGCATCGTTACCTCCCCGGCGGAAGGAACCAATAGAACGTGCTCTAAACGTAACTTCAAGTCTTTCAGCTGACGGAACGTGTGTTTTCACTCCAGAGGAGCGAACCATCATTACCATCCCAGGAAGAATCAGCACCGAAATCCTCCGTCAGACAAGTGATGATCCTCCAGTGCGCGTGTTTTGCTCTGCTTCGGTTTACGACTCAGGCCTTCTTTACTCCCTCCAGAAAAGACGATCTTTCCATTCGTATCGGGCAACTCAGCTCCCACACATCGCACAAACTGGCCTGGCGACGCATGGCCCACAGAGTCAATCTACCAATGCAATCGAGGGACTTGCAGCATGGCACCAGAAGCACCTAATCCATGCAGTGCGAACTCCGACAGAGAAGGGCCAGACCAAGAGAAACCTGTCGCGTGATCATTTTGCCTCGCTGAAGGGGCCTCGGCCTTGCTTCGTCGGAGTGCACCTGGGTACAGAATCCAGGAACCAGATCGCCTTTTTTGAACCAAAACAAAGTGTGAAAAAGAGGGGGCCTGCCGACGTCGTGTTTTGCTGGTCATGGTTCAGAAGAATCCGGACAGGTGCCGAGCGCTTCACGGCCCGGAGCCCCCCCGGATCGGAGAGAGAGAAAAACGCCCCCAAAGCAAAAAAGCGCACAACGAGAAAACTCTGTTACGAAAAAAGCCACTGGAATTTCGAAAAATAGATTTCAGGGAGCAGATCCCTTACTCGGAAGTTCGTATTCCGAGATCGCAAATGCCGCGAGAGAAGGGTCTATTGAAAAAGGTTGTTTAACGTTAGGTGCGTCGGAGTCTTTTTGTTCACCCTGGCGTAAGCGCTTTGTATAGCAATCTCTGCGAGAAGCCTCATTGTGTACCCGGCTGTACAAGGGAAGGTTCGAAGCCCCGTCCACGGCCCTTCAAGTTTGTCTAGCGGTGTCTATATTTACGACATGCTTCCGCTCGAAAGGACGACGACCGGAGGACGGGTCGTCTCTTCTTGTCTGACTGACCATGTGTTTTCGGAAAGGTTTTTGCCAACTATGGGTCGGCCGAAACGCTAAAGACCAGCACGCCGCTGGCCATCGAGGAGAAGGAGGTGTCAGCTGATGAACTGAATAGAACTGGGATCGAAACTTGAGGGAGGAGGAAATGATACCCGGGTTCCAAAAGAAGTTTGAAACGAAAACGGGGCAAAAGAACTACCGATGACAATGTAAAAAAATAAAAGGCCTCTTTCCCCCCTGTCGAGTTTAGCCAAGCGACGCGAGTCGTTCGACGTGGGTGGGGTGGGGGAGGTCACAAGATTAAGTCCAAACTGTGCTTTCGTAATTGCCCCGTCTATTTTGTGCCGTCCAATTGAAAAGCGGGATTGGAATAAGGGGGGCCTTTTATTCAAGATGTAAGGCTAAAATGAAAGGGTATCGAGGGGATGGAAGGCTGGTGCGTGTGGACCCTCAAAACCATGCGGTTTGCTCGAATGAACTCGTGAGTTGCTTTTGATGTTTACGTGAACAATAATGAATCCAATCGATTGCGCATTCAATTGGGGAGGGAGAGAGGGGGGGATGGCGAGGGCGAGGATCAAAATCACACTGCACCTTGCCAGAGAGAGTTTCGCCGAGGACGGCTCCGGCGGGCCGTTCAGCGGGCCGGGACGGAGAAACCTTCAACCCGATCGTGGAAACCCGCCCAACTCCCTCTCCCCCCTCCTCCCCTTTCAAGCTCACGGTCGTTAACTCAAGCGTGGCTCCAGTTGGCGGAAGTTTGCAGGCCTTTGAAACCGCCAGGCAACACATTAAGTGGGTTTCGTTGAGCCACGTCGGCTCTTCTTGCTTCTCTCCCTCCCTCCACCCCCACCCGACCGAACAGAAGTTGGGCTTTTTTGGCCTTTTTGCCCTAAGCTTACCGTGAACTTTTTTTCTCGGATTCGTGATTACATACCCACCCCGCCAAAAATTTCGAAATCTTCCAATCATCAAATAGGATATCCGTTTCGAGATCCCGCCGTTGTTTGAGGTGGAGAGGGAGCGAGAGAGATTTATTTATCGTTCGGAACGTTCGGTGCGAGTTGCAATGAAATCCGTCCGTGGTCTTGGGACCACATCGGCAACGAGCGAGCGAGTGAGCGGGGAGTGGAGGGCGATTTGATTCGTTCCCCTGGCATCGACTCCTCCCCCCCATGACACCATGGTGAGGGGCGAGAAGAGTGTCATTATCGATGGCAAAGAAGGTCCCTAAAAAGCAATAGCTTTCTATCTCCCCGAGCGAACGGAGGATTTTTTTCTGATGTTATATCATGCATTTATCATTTGAGAGGAATGGAATGCCGGAGCGGGACGCGAAGTTCAAGTTCTCTTCGCCCCCCCCCCTTTCAACACGCGAAGTCCAATCAAGGTACGCAATCGGCACGAAGCCGAACTAAAAAAAAAAGAGAGACATATCGATCGTTAAGAAGGCTAATGTGTGTGTAATTTCTGAAGGCTGTCCCCAAGCGATTGGACGACGTGTCGCTAGTTTCAAATCCATCCGATGCTCCATCACTGAGTGCAAAGCGAATGAATTATTATTGATGGGCCCGAGCGTTTCAAGCCCGAGGTCCGTCTAACTATATGACGGTGCACTTGGTTCGGAACTAAGCGCTCATTCCCAAAGCGCTCGAAGTGGCAAAGACCCACTTTCCTATCTTACCTATAGTGCCCGAAACTAGACTTCAGACCTGCATCACCACGTTTCTACCAAGACTTCGTCGTGACGAGCTCAGCTGCACGTCAGTCGAAAAGAAAGTCTCTCTCACCTCGTGCGTGGGTGTGTATCTCGTTCATTTCCATCCGCAGCCACCGCCTAATATGTTCTCTTATATTATTAGACAGAGACAAGGGGCAGAAGAACAGTAGCAGTCGATCATCACAAATAAGGCTCCGCTTGATTGGTTACATACATCTTCATCTGGATTAGTGTAGCTCGGGGTGTGAGGTTATGGAGAACGATCTCAAGTGCGGTCTGGAAGGACCCACGGCAGGGAAAGAGACTGGGAGGGTTTTTTTACGATCTCTCCCGAAAACGTATTAGGTCGTAACACGCAATGGAAGGCGTGGCACTCACGGCCTGTGAGATTAGCCAAGAAAAAGACACGAAAGTCTCGTCTTGTCTTGGTGGGTCGGCTGCTGATGGACGTCGACGGACAGACAAAGTTTTTTCGACGTGCGTGAACGAAAACCCGCGGGTCAACAACCAAGGGACGCCACAGAGATCCATGAGATCCGAGACCCGGTCCGTGGAGGCGCAAAAATGAAAAATTTGAGAATTTCTTGAAAGGGGCAGGGTGGACGCGAACAGCCCTTGCGTTCGTTCGTACATCCTCTTCCTCTCTGTCTCCTGGTTGTTTTTTACGTCTTCACGGACTTACATTTAACTTTGGTAACCGAGACACTGAAAGGAACATCCACGTCGCCCTGTCTGACCTTCCAAAGCGAGGTGAATGACTGCCTTGGCTTCCGAAGCAGTGAGATGCGATGACGCGACCGAAGGAGGACGTGCGTCCTCGAGCAAGCCTCTCGCGTTTGTTTTTTGTGAAATGAAATCATGGAGGGGAGCATCACATCTTTCGTCACCTTCACCTTTATTTTTTTTGGGAATGAAAAGGTTAAAAAAAAAAGGAGGGCAAACCAAATACAAATACGAAAAAGTGTGGTTAGGCACAAACAACGCACCTCTAAGCTTCTTCGCTATCAAGAGCGCTAAAATAAAAATAAAAATAAGATGAAACCCGAAGAAGGAAATGACGACGTCGAGGACGGTCGCTCGAGGTCCATTTTTAACCTCGGTCTGAATCTTGTTTTTTTTTTCCTCCTTTTTTTCTTCCTGATTTGGGGAGGGGGACAAGTCACTCGATGCCAGCCCAGTGCAGTGGCTGAAATGCTCTGCCTGGAGGTTCGGGCGTCGTCGAGCGCTTGGAGTCGGGATACGCGGGGAGACTGAGTTCCCGCACAGGTGACTTTGGGAGCGCCCCATTGGAATGGGATGATTTCGGTCGCGCCGGTGACCGACCGGGTGGGCTAAACCCGGATGGGAACACAACCAAGGAACCATCCACCCCCTTCCCCCTTGCGCTCTCTCCCATGAGAAGAACTTCGAAACCTGCAACCGACACGAAGGTTGCTTCAAGGGATGCTTTCTGTCTTGAACGATACCCGTCCCCACCAGCGATCCAATCGATTCGAGGGAGGGTTGCCGCGGTACGGCTTTGTGTGTGGGAGATCGTTGCGCAGATGCAGTACTGTGTGCAAGCGGGTTTCGGTTGATGAGGAAGACCGAAAGCTGTTTTATGGTTTTTGGCGGCCGAAAACGGTCAGAGTGTCTTGTTCAAGTTTTGTTCGCTTCGTAAAGACCCGCGTCGGGTAGGTATCGTGACCGGGCTACTGGGGAAGGGGGAACCCGATGATGCAGTGTCAGCCGCGCTCAGATCTGGGTTTGGGAGCCCAGGAAAGCATCGGGAGGGGTGATTTGATGATCCTTGCTAGGGACGGGGTGTCTGACTAAACGCGAAGACCTCGTGCGATTTCGCGGGTAAGGAACCGAACACATCCGAGCACCAAAAAAGAAAGGAAAAACGAGACAGAGAAGAGAACCCCTGCAGTCGTCTCGTCTTCGAAAAGGAGAGCGAGAGAAGGAGAGAGCGCAACGTCAAAAAGGTTTCTGCTTCGCAGCTGACGACAAATTGTATTTCCTTTATGGCATCGTCACGTCGCGTCGAGCCGGATCTGGAATAAAATGTCGCATCAAGGGAAAGAGGACCGGATAGTCGGGAGCTAGGACTTGATCGGGAAGATGAACAAGCGGGAAGACGGGAAGCAGAAGAGTGCGGGCGCCATGAGCCCAAGATGGGATGGACTCGCCTGCCGCATCTCGGACGACTCGACCCGGTGCCAACCTACCATATCTCCCCAATTCCGCACCCAAATAATGACTCGTTAGGCGAATGAGCCCAGTCCACCCGACGAAATATGTGGGGAGGGTGTATGTTATTTAGCAGGAAAAAAAAAAGTACACTACGGATTCTTCGAACCGGGCTCCAGTGAACAACGAGGAGGAGGGGGGTTCGAGAGAGGCCTGGCTCTGGGTGGCTGGCTGGCTGACCCAGTACGGTGGGAGGGGGGGAGTTGCCGGGAAGGAGACCAAAGATTTGGGCACTTTTTGTTATTACGTAATATTATTTGGTGGGAGTTCATAAGAAGAGAGATCGTCTCTGCTCCAATCCAAAAGCGAGGCCCTCTTTTTTTCCCGTGTGCAGTTCTCCCCCGCAAATCAATTCTTGCACCTCTCCAGGTTCAAAAGACTCTTTTACCCCACCTTACCCCTCTCATCATCATCACCACCCCCCTCTCTACACCCCCCTACAACCCAAGATGCCCATCTATACTCCTCAAGTCGTTCACGACACCCAAATCGTCAACGACGTTCATCCAGCCAAGGACGATGCCGCTACTACCACCGCCGCCAATGCACCCGCTACAACCTGCCTCTTCTGCGGCAACTCCCCCGCAGCCTCCCTCTCCCTATGCAGGTCCTGTGCTAAGCAACACGCAGATGCTGCTATAGCTATCGTCGACGAGGAGGACGACCACCATCATCATCACTACGCTCGACGCGATCACGCTCTGTCCCATACCGCTGACGAGCCATACGGTCTTATCCAGTCCACTTTGAGACATCACCTTACTGCCGACGTCAAACGCCCAATGGCAATCCCAACAACCACCACAACCACCACCACTTCCACCTACTCCTCCTTCGCCATCATCTCGCCGCCATCCTCGTCATCCACCAAACTCCGCTCCTTCTCGGACGTCTCGGACGCATCCTCGAGACCTTCGCTCCTCCTCTCCTCTTCACCCACCGACTCATCCTTCTCCTCTCCCCCTTCCTCGCCTTTCTTCCCCGAAGACGAGCCCCGCGGTCGCTCTCCCTCCTTCTCTCGGGACTCCTCGGTCGATCCATCGACATCCTCCTCCTCAAGCTGCATCGCCCCCTCGACAGCGCACTTCCCCCCACCAGATCCATACCGCGACATCACTCGCTTGCGCGCGAGTCCCCGAGGCAACCACGTCTTGTATCCCGGAGCCACATTCGCCGGCACCCAAAAGAGCGGCAGGAACAACTACGAAGTTAACGTGACAGTTCTGGTGAGTCTAGCCAACCTGCAACGCGCGCCGCTTCGACTCTCACACCCACATGCATGCTAACTGAATTTCTCCCCCCCCCCTCCCACCTTCCTTCCCCCCTCCATTCAAAAATTCGGTGGCTTAATTCAAAACCAATATAGGACGTGGACTTTACAACGTCCCAGCTAAGCGGATACCTCAAGATCAAAGGCTTGACGGACGATTGGCCAGAATTGACGACGTACTTTGACGCCGAAATCATTGGAGAACGATACGGCTTCCTCACCACCCAACCCGACCTCGGTGCTACCGAAACGGAGGATATGACACATTGGGGACGCTTCCCCGCCTTCCGATCCCTCAAGAACGAGATGCGTCGGCCGAATTTGACCATTAGCGACCGGCATAGGGAGAAGAAGGGCGTCGTCTTTATGAGGTGGAAGGAGCGGTTCTTGGTGCCCGACTGGAAAGTCCGAGATATCAATGGGGCTAGCTTTGCCGGTGAGTAAAAACACGAAACCACCGACTCCACACCTTTCCCCACTCTACACATCGGTCATTATACTGACCCCGATGGTTTAATGGGTGTATAGGTTTCTACTATGTCTGCGTGGAATTCAACCCAGGACGAGGAGCCGCCTCTTCGTACCCCAACGCGCCGTCTTTCGCCGACGACGATGATTTCCCCACTCTCGGATCGCCAGTTTCTCCAGTCAAATCCCGTTGCTCGGGCCCAGCCACGATGACCGGGTTCTACTACCATGCGGACTCTGAGCCGTAAGTGTTTCCGCGATACGAGAGGGTCTAGGCATTTCCTTACTGATTGTCTTTAATAGATACCAGCAGTTGTCTCTCGCCCACGTTCCGGAGGAGCGTCAGCAAGCTGCCTTTGAGTTCCGATGAACTGGATGAAACTAAACGTTCTCGGCGGCACGCGCGCTGCACTCCTTTGGTCGCTATCAAGACCTTACACCCGGCCACACGACTCTCCATAAACGGCCAATTCTTGTTACACGTCATCTCACGCCATCCCCCTTCCGAATGATTCATCCCAACCAACCACACCCGCTACTTGCTCGTATCTTATCCACCGCCTCATGATTGACGGCATTAGCACGACGCGTTTTCGACCTCGAGGAAAGCGCGGCGCACTGCTGCCAGTTCGATCTTTTACATGTCTTGAAGTTCCTTTTCTTTGTCAATTGTAAGCATCCATTGTTTCCCCCACTTTTGTACAATCAGCGTCATTTTCTTTTTGCCTGGTTTTCGCGGACACGCTTGCTCGTTTTCCTCCTTTGACTCTCTCTCCCGTGTGTGCTCGGCTTTTCTCTTTTTTTGCACGAAAAAAACTCTTGTAACCCCCCACGACTTGTCTGTAATTGTACGTACCCAAGCTTTGCTAGCCGCCCACGTCGATGTCGGCGCGGTCCTCTTTTTTTGTTCTCTTGTACATGTAGTAGCGTCATACAATTTCAATTCCAACCAAAAAAAAAAAGTTCGAATTGTCCCTCAGAGTGACGTCGTGATACGGTCTCGGTGCATGGACTGACCGAGAATGTGTACTGCGGGGTGGAGCTTGTCCTTTGTAAACTCGGTAGTCTAACCTCTTCTTTTTTTGGGTTTATTGTGGCTGAAATGTCTCTGACGACGGGCCCGTGTTGCTTCATCCCTGGGGTGGAGTGGAAAGGTACCAGGAAAGGGAACTGGGTTCGGAGAAGTACTTCGCGTTTCGACAATCATCGACGTAGGTGGAGCTGAAGCGAAGAACGCGGTGGCGCGGGAGATGAATCTAAAGGCCCTCGCTTGGCGCAAAGCTACACCCTGTGGGATGTGGCCTTTGACAGTTGCCGCTTTAAGTAAGTGAAGGTTAGGGGCGTCAGAGAAGTCCCCGTTCCTTCCTTTCTACCCATGACGTCAATATTCCCGTCCCCGGAAGCGACCGCTACAGGTTGAACTGAGATTACTACTCTGGATGCGACTGCAGCTTGCTGTGCCGTAGTGAACATGCCTTCCGGTCCGATAAGGCGAAAAAATACAGAGAAAAAACCTGCTTAGCGTCCTTTTTTTGTCTCTTTTTTATAAGATCAACCCCGCGGCATCCCGCAGGCTTGTCTTTATCGAACGTGGACAAAAAGTCAGAGATGAAAAGGTTAACTTTACCACCATCACTACGTCTTGAGGAGGCTTATGCTGTGCGATACGTGTCATTTTTCTTATTCTTCTAACAGAAAGAACTATACGTCGTCGTCGTCGTGTTGGCGATTCATGGAAAGACGTGGCGGGATCGAGTCTCCGGCTCAGGGCATGCAGGGAGGAAAAAGCTGAGTCCCGGGTATCCTTACGGTTGGTGATGAGCCGAGTGTTAGTCAGCAGTTGATAAGGGATGCTTCTGCCTCTGATAATCCGTGCTGTGGAAGCATCGGTAGCGTTGAGAGACACGCGAGGTTTGCGTGGTCGGAACATGACCAAGGGGCATGCGGGAAACAGACGAGATAGGCTGTGATCGCTTCAGGCCAGATACCTGCATCATTGAAGCTATTAAGATAAGGCTCTGCACTGCTTTTGATATCGAGGTGACTGCCCCCCTGACGGACAGATCCGATCAAGCGAGCCATGCAACTGTGGCTAAAATTCTCCGCTAGGCTAGCTCGACATAGAGTACACCATGTCTCTCAAACTCTTAAGGTTCTGTAGGAAACTTCTCCCAATGCCTTTTTTATCGATGCTGATCCAGACAGAGGCGGGTTGGAAATGGTGTGCACCCGAAGCAAGCGCTCACGACGACCTCATGAAGTAACTAGTCAAAGCTACACGATATTGTCTACCAAGATACATGCATACATTCGTGTGGATTTTTACCAGTGGGAGGTTTCATAGAATTCGATCCCGTCAAGTGCAGGATCTTCGAAGAGAGTTTCGTCCATGTATACTCTCGGTATTCCGATTCTTTGCAGCTTTGCGGGCCCGTTTGGCGATCGAGCCATTATTTGGCGTTTCCGAATAAACTCGTAAATGGTAGCTTTAGGGCTAACCCGGATATCCTCCTGGAATGTGTCGACCTCCTCATCGCCGCTCCAGGAGAAGAACTGCCGCGTATCCCGTTGAACTTCAAGCTGCGTCAAACTCGGGCATCGAAATTGACCTTGATCGGTTGCTCCCAAATCCGGCTCCACTAAGGTTGGTAAGAACCGCCCAGCATCAGCTGTCCGGATAATGAGTTTCTTGACCGAGCTTAGGCAGCGGAAGAGTTCCAACAGCGTCTCTCTTCCACAGAAAATGCAATGACGATCCCTCTTTTTACTCTCACGATGCCTTGCATCGAGACATAGGGGATCCATAATACCGGCATCCTGCAGTTCCCGGATCAGATCCATGGCATCCGAGTTACTTAGGCGGCCGCTTGTAACCTGGTTGAACTTCCAGGTCCTCCCCTGCCTTTCGTCATCCAGTTCATCTGGCTGACGATGGCCAATTCTAGGCCACGTGAACTCGACCATGTTCTCCCCTTTGCCCGGTTCGACATTAGGGTCACCTGTGACTACCAATTCCCGCCAAATGCTGTGTGACAAGTCCGTCCGCCCCTGCGAACGGATTATATTTCCAACAGATGAATCTGGACTGCCGAGATGGCTTGGGTGCACTCCGTCGACTATCAACGTCACAGAGCTCTTCAGCCGGAGGGAGCTAAGAAGCTGGAACTGGAAGGTTGGGGGAAGCCCAGCTAACCGTAGTCTCTGCAAACCAGGGTGATCGACTCGCAACCGAGGGGAACCTTTGAACCCAGAATCGCTACATATGAGCCTTTCAAGAATAAGGTCCGTCAAATCAGGGTGCGAGCCTAACATCCCTAGAAGATCTGATACAAATGTATCGGATACCCATAAATTGAACATTCTTATCGCCCTCAGCATCGGGAAAGGAGTGGGTCCGAACTGTAGGTTGGTCGAGTAAGTGTTCAGAGAGTGGAGCCGGTGTGCCAAAGGTTCCAAAAAGGAAGACAGTTCGCTTGGCGTCAGACCATCTTCTGTGTGGACGAAGCATTCTAGGGGACTGTCATTGTTGTGTTGCTGAACGTACTGAATGTTGCTCTTCCCTCGCCCCACCAAAGCGTACCGGGTGAATTCTGGCGTGCTATCGATTGCATCTCGCCACGCTCTGT
>WSUB01000256.1:0-43786 GCA_019633425.1 Tulasnella sp. 424 | reverse complement strand
TGGCCCATAATTAATATAATCAGTAATGAGATATAATCGATTATAATTGGTATGTAATGTAATTAGTTGGAGCCTTACCACTGCCGGCCGACGTTGTGGAATGCTTGGACTCCCGGTAGCTGAAGTTGGGTTCTCTATCGTGACTCGGTTGTTGAGTTCCTGAGTTAGATCATCGGCGAATGAATCTATCTGGTCTGTGGGAGGGGTTTGACTTCGGGGGGATGGAGATGTGGCTGAGCTTGAGCGCCGTGACCTTTGCTCCAGCGTCGATGGGCCGGGATCACCAACCTCCGGTAGGTCGAGAGGGAATGCGTGATGGGTGGACGAATTGGCAGGAAAGCGCATAGAAGACATAGAAGAGCTTGTCAACATGGTAGGGGGGGGCTTTCGTTGGTGGCGGGGCAAGCCTCGAGCTCCTCGGGAGGGGAGACTCCCTTTTCGTTTACGTGTTGAAGTCAATTCCCTTAGAGCGTAGTTCGCTTTGATAGCCATCGGTCCTAAGCCCGAAAGGTGTCTCCTCTGAGTCTCAAGGCTCTTGATCATTTTCCCGCAAGGGCATGCACACTTGAAGGCTGCGATCTGCCTGGGCATTGCTAGGGAGAACAGTATTTCAGTTTGGACCGACAAGCTTCAAGTTGAACAAGACTGGGTACACACCTTTCAACAGCCACTCAAGAGAATCTCCTTGAGTACTTTGATAACAGGACCTTACAAACAATGGATAGCACTGCAAGAGTGAACGGCGATCTGGAGGGTCAATCCAACAACAGAGGGGTCCAGAGTAATGGAAACCGTCAATGCTTGGTTGTGTTTGTTCCCTTTCGTTCGGTTTGGTCGCAGACTGACATTTCGAGCCGAGAACCGAGTACTCTGATTCTTTAGATGTCATGGTATAATATTTTGCTATAGAATCATTCTACTCTCATTGCAGGGAGCATCATACAGGACGTCGTGTCTGCGGCCAGTCATGTTCACGGAGTATGGCTGTCTCAAGCACTGTCGGGCCAACGGTCAATTAGATCTCAAACCAAGCCTCTCCTCAGGTATAAGTACCGCTGGAAGGGTTATTCCAAACGAAGGTGAAGCTCATTGACGACTCCCTTCTTCAACTGACCTGAAATCAGCCGAGGCTCTGCAGGCGCTATGGCAAACCTCAACGACGGAAACTCTCAGAGTACGAGTTCTCCTCTAATACCCATACTACTAATGTCAAGACTTTCCATCTAAATTTAGATTTGGTTGAACCTCACGAAACACCTCAAGCTCACGATTTAGCACACCACGTCGCCCCTAAGCCCTTGGACGTGCAGTATTCCGAGCTCGTTGCCATTCACTTTGGCTCCTTTGCCCTCTCTCGTAGCCCACTCATGTCGCGATGAATGGCGAAGAAGTCCGTCGCTTATATCTGGTCCATCACTCTTGATCTTCTTCCCTATGACGGTCCTGCAGTTCAACTGCCTCCACTTGCCTTGCAAGATATCAATTATGTGAGAGTAGGAATGTCCCGCGTATTTCGCCCTCTCACCCTGTCTCCCTCTGACTCCATAGGCCATCTCCTATGCCCACTCACTCGTCAAGCGTGGAAAGGCAGTGGCTAGGCTCCTTGCTATCTCCGACTTTGATGCACTGACTTGCACGTACCCTGACAACGACGTCAGCTTTCTCTGCAGCAGTCCAGGTCAAGATTTTGCCGAGGATGCCATCTCTGTATGTATTATTTTTTTTCTTTCTGCATCTCACTATAGTACTGACATACGAACAGTCCGAAGCTGGGCCATTTCGTCACCCCGCAATAGGAATGATCATCTGCCGTATGTTAACCTTTGATTCGAAAGGGGACATATGCCTTTCCGGGGCATACTTTTACCCCAAGATGCCAAAAGCAGTAATTTTGCTCGTCTGTGGTCTGGTATGTCATCCCAGTACGCCTCTGTTTTTGAATGTCTTCTTACCTCAGTGTTTGCTGCCAGATCCGATTCGCCCTGGACGAATGCAATACCGGTGCTTACCTCAAGCTCAGCTTCACAGAGTGGAACGAAGAGTATTCTTGGGGTTTTTTGGAGGAACTCTGGAGCTCCGTTGAAGATATCCAAGATGGTGCATATCTTGACAGTGTCCAACAGGATCTTGCCACACAGCTCAGGTAACATCAAGCGACCCTACCCCCAATAATACTTAACTGAAAAGAAAACCTTCCCTCTAGACAGTCGATCACAAGAACACATAATCCTACTTTTGATTCGCCACCGAGCGGCCCCTTGTGGCCTTGGTCTCAACCTGATAATCCCAATGAATTCGATTACACAAGTCCCGGGCATGATACCGATACAACACTTGTAAATTAGCGTATTTATTTACTCCGAGACCAAATAGAGTATCTCCCTTAAATTTACCAAGTATACTCACAGCTGTTTACTTCCATCATGCCGGAACGAAAGGTTTCTGACTGCTCTTTCCAGTCGCTTGGTTTCCAAAGTCGAAAACCAACATCTAATTCCCACCCATCCCCCTATCCTCGACGCACCTCGAACCCAATGGTAGGCGCGAGTGCCCTAATCAGCCATATCACCCCATGCTTGATTTCTTTACTGCACCATTCTATAACTTGACTCTCCATTCTCGCAACGTGCCTCAACAGGATTGGCATCATGAGATCATCGTCCAGCGCTACAGTGAACCAGTCTAAGTTCAAATGAATGAACTCACCGTCAGCTTCAGCTTTCAGCTTCCTTTTGCAACAACCGGATAGATCAGCAAGTAGGAGTATTCCTATCGGTCGGTCAGGAAGTATTTATCGGTTGGTTAGGAGGCTGTCATGTTTGTTATGGGAAGAAATGGTACTTTAATGCGTCCAGGGTCAGTCCTTATTGTTTCCGCCCTCTTGTATTCTGATCCTCTGCCTCTGAGTTCATTGCCACCAACCTCGTCTACAAACCGCTATCAACCATGGCAAAGGCAAACAACAAGACCGACGCGACTCTCTCCGCTCCACAGCCAACCGGCAAGGCCACCCGCATGGTCACTCGCAAGGGCCCCAACACTTTGAAGAACGATTCCAATCCAGCCAAGCCCAACGCCCACGCCAACCCTCAAGTCCCGTCAAAGGAGCAAAGCTCTCGCCCAAGACGATTAGCAGCTAACAAAGGCAGCAAAGACGATCCCGCTGCAAACAAATCCCGACCCGAGCCAACATCACGCAAGAGGCAAGCTCAAGCCGTCGACCAGGCCTCCAACACCGGTACCACCGGCCCTCCCGAGCCCGATTTAGAACAACCACCCGCAAAGAAACCTAAGACGAAGGCCGTCAAAGACTCTGGGATCAAGTCGACTCAAGCTCCCACAGCAAGTACCAAGAATTCAAAGGGCGGCACAAAGAAGGTTCAGAAGGCACCGTCAGCGAACTCTGAAAAACCAGCAAAGGAGAACATACCACCCAAACCAGTCACTACAGCAAGCAATTCTAAGAAGTCTAACGCCGTAGATCGTCGCGAACAACAACTGAATGCAGCGGACAACAAGGGTAAGCAGGAAACAGGCGACATTTCACTCTTGTAGTTGTTTTCCCATCTCTATCTCGTCTACAGCTCTCGAGCAACGTATCAAGGAGCTCGAAGGTAAGTAATAAGCTCGATCAGTATCCTAAGCATCGTAAATGGCTAATTGTGTTGGACATTTGTGGTCCTCGATTTCCTAGCGGAAAATGCCAGCCAGCGCCTGGCCGTTGAACGGCTTGAGCGAACGGCGAAACGTCATCGCACTACACACCCTACCTCCACCACCGCTGATGCGAAGACAGGCCAGCTTATCGACGAGCCTGAGGCAGCAAGATACTCGCTACAGGTTGAGATGGGCCTCTCGGATGACTATAAAACATATGCAAAGGTCCAGGTAAGTGTCCTCACTATTGCCCTAGAATACGCGCTTATTTAAGACTGCTTGATTCCTTCGCTCAGAGAACTGTTCGTGATCTCTCCTGTCATACTCTGGACTTCAATCAATCTTGGAAAAATCAAGACCCTATTGTCATCGGGGATCTCTACCGCGCAGTACGCCTACCTTTTCTCTGGTCTCCATTTTTCCGTTGTCGAATTTGACTGTTGACCGTAATAGGTCGCCGAGAAGGAGCCTTTCCTTCGCCGCTTCCGCCAGAACTGGGCCACCGGAAAACTCGCTCAGATGTACCTTCACAACTTCCGGAGCTACAATGCTAACATCGACATTCCAGAAAGCGCTATTGCAGTCCGAAGAAGCAAGGTAACACACAAGGGAGCTCTAGAGGCCGGCCTTCCACCACCAGACTTGTCAACAAAGAAAAAACCAACACCCAGAGGATCCATTCCGGCTGGCTCCAAGCTCGGCAAGTCTACGAAGTCGACAGCGCGCAAACAAGACGCCGAAAACAAGACTGACTTAGACGATTTGGACGAGGACGACTTAGACGAGGACTTAGATGAAGACTTAGACGAGGACTTGGACGAGGACAGGGATTTGGACGAGGACAAGGGCATAGCTGGTGAAGATGGGGAGCAGGAAGGCGACGAGGAGGAGGGCATAGATGATAGGGACGACGCTGACGACGCTGATGATGCTGACCACGGTGTTCCATCATCCGATGGGTGCGACGACGAGTAGCAACTGTTGCTTTCGCGTTGGATTTCATTATAATTTGTTTAGATTTCATACACGCGCTTTTGTCTGAATTTATTTCTTTTTTATCCAAATTTCAACGCGCTTTCTCTGATTTCTCGTCCTATTTGAACTGAAAAGTTATGAATTTCACTCTCCAAGCGTATTAAACGTGTTCCAAAAAACAGAATGAAATTCTATTGACGACTACTGAATACTGGGAACGTGAATTTCATTCTCCAAGCACAATTTCACTATGGGTCTGGGTGAAATCTAATACGACGGGCGTCTGAAACCCGTGTGAAATTCAGGCAGCCCGGTCGACTCAGTGTCAACGCCGTCCCTTCCAGATCTCGCCTCTCTTTCATCTCGCTACCTCTTCACCCTGAAATCTTTGGATGTAATAGACCAGGACATTATCAATACGTTCCGAGAGACTTATTATTGTTTACAAAATGCCGCGGAAGCCTCACTCACTGACGAGTTTGGGGATTCTGTGGTCCTCGAACGGTTGCTTGATGAGCTCGCGAAATTTTCTGGCATTCTCTGGGTTGTAAGATGACATTTCTTTCATGAATGACTTTGCACTTCCTAGCATAGTCTCCTTATTATGGAATTATTTTCGGGACAGCTCCACTCCCCAGGCATTTCGTGACACCGTGACTGGCTGTAAGGGTCCGGGGTCATAGCTATCGTAGATTAGATCATCATTATCGGTCCTTCCAACAGATCTAGTCACCGGCAGCCCACCAGGTAAGTGTCGCCGGAGAATGGGGTGCGCGAGTGACAAGCCTTTCCCGATGGGCAAGGAAATCTAAATCGTCCCAGGAAACCCAAAATGGAAAATTGAAATTTTTGAAAATCCATAACCACAACTCTCATGTACTCGAATAAGATTCACTGTCTTGAAATTCACCTCCAATGGTCTCGTATGGTCTCACGATATTCAGCACTAGAACGGGTTAGGCTTGGGTGCGGATGGTAAGGTTCCTCAAAGGACAACACATAGAAAGATGAATATCTAAAGGTGAGTACTCACTGGAGCCATATTTTGTGGATAGCCGAGCATGTACTTAGATAGGATTCGACAAGTAGGAGTTTCTGCTTCTCTTTCTCATTCTGCCTCAAACTGTGCATGGAGGGAGAGAAGGCGTGGGATCTGAATGATCGGATTACGTCTGGATTAGGGTCTTAGAAAGGGTATTTCGTTGAGCTAAGTCCACTGTAAAACAGAACTAAATAATAGCCTCCTATAAGTAGCCCTAGCGTGGTGAAATTCGAAGAATTGAGCGAGCTATGGGCGAAATACCGCTCAGCCGCGGTAGCGAGCTGCTCCCCAGTCTTGGACCTACTTCCGGCGACGCATGGGACATCCTGAGGAGTGTAATAGTATTTTTAGGGAGCGTTTAAATACATTCCGCTGGCTTTACTGGTCATCGATCGGCAGAATTCCTTTCACGCGGACTTCCTCTCTGACCGCGACTCCACTGATTTCCGCGTCCAACATCTCTCGCCGGCCTAATCAACACCGTTTTAGACGCCACCTTGAGCCCCTTGAATCCAGTTTCGAACATTTCGATCAGATTTTATCGCAATAACACCCTGCCCACCGCGACTCCGTTTATATCGATGTCTAACGGCTCTTGCCGACCTTATTCACGCCTCTCATCGACCTCGTCAAACCTCTTGATGCTCATTTCAAAAGCTTTGACACCGATTTGAACTTTTGACGACATTTCTTATGTCGACACCCTTCCTGCCCCAAATCCGATCATGCGCACGTCCAACGACTCTCGGTGACCATTTTAAGCTTCTCGCCAGCATTATCGAGGCTTTCGGCACCGCTCCTAACACCCGAGGCCAATTTCGGAGCTCTTAACGCTCTTGGAGGCTCCCGACGCCGTGGGCAAAGCTCCCGTCACCAAATTTCGAACTTCTCAACCAGACTGTTTCACGTCGACAAGTTCCGCGACCACAATCCAGCTTATTTCGTCAACGCATTTGTTCTTCATCTTTCCCTATATGCTAGCCTTTAACCAACCTGTCACCAAGTACCCTCGCTCTCCGCCTTCTGTCGTTTATGTTTCACTGCACACATTTCGAGGCTTCCTTCCTGCCCACTGCCCTTCATATTTTGGTATCCTTGGATCCTTCTTTCCCTAATTGTCGTTTGACTACCGCTGCTTTTTGTTTACCCCTCATCATTTGTCATTTGATCCTCGCCTTTCATCTCTTGTTGCTCGCCGTTCACGGGGTTGAGGAAGTGACCGGGGTTTAGGTGAGCGCCACGGTCAAAGTTCAGTGCAGTAAATCTGAGGTCATTACAGGCGAATTTTGAGAACACGCGGTTTATTTGAGTAGATTAGAGTCGAATTTTAGATTTCAAAATTTAAGAATGTCGATTTTGGGTTTTCCCGGACGATTTGGATTAGGGCAACCGGTGGGATGAGAATGTTCATCTCGGAAGTGATACCAGCCTCCGATTTGACGAGGACGAAGCCGTTCTCCAGAATCCGCGCTCAGACACCCTCCTCACCCACTCGGTTCCACGCAAGCACCAATCCTCCAGCAAAGGACTCGAGCCAAACCATTTCGAGGTCTTGGACCCTTCGTTGTCCAAGCGAGAGGCACCGGAGCCAGATCTCGACGAGCTCGTCTTTTGGTAGATTTGTGTAAAGAAGAGGGTGAATTCGTTCCGGGGAACGAACTTCTCCACGATCTGCAGAGTGATCTCGTTCCTGAAGATCGTGGCGAGGAATGTGCAGATGGTGGTGAGGTAAGGGTTGACGGAATCTGGACGGAAGGGATGGGTGTCGCATGGTGTGGAGCAGCAGCTCAAAGGTGAGATGTAACGCCAGCTGGGCCGTGCACGACAACTCCTCGACGGGCGGTCGGTTTGTGGAAAGCGCCTCCATGGAGCGGCCGGGCCTTGCAACGACGAGGCAGCATCTGTCATCTGGACTTCAGGCTCATTCACCGGAGTCGGCGAGTTGGCATAAACCGAATCCACCTGCATCGCGTCGTTTTCCGAATCCCCTCTCCTGCCAGCTGCAGGCCGAGTTGTCCTGCTGGAGTTCGGCCTTGATCGTTCGTAGCACTCCGCCCGCTTGCGGATGACGACATCCATTCGTAGACTTGACGCTGCACACCGTCTCCCCTTCCAGAGTCCAAGACGGCCGAAATGTTGAGCGCCGCCATCATGGTCCATCCGGCTTCGGTGACTTTCTCGGGGTTCCGCTGAAGACGCTCTTTGAAACGTGCTACAGTCGAGTAAAAATCGTCGAGCTGGATGCGGGTGAAGAGCTTGAAAGAGGAGGAAGATGGATGGAGCGGGCGACAAAGCCGAGTACCGAGCGCTTTGTTTGGCGACGGAGAAGAGAGGCAAGATGGATTCGCGGGCGGCATCGCAGGGATGGTGAGAGACAGGACTGCAAAAAAATGAAAGAGCCAAGTCAACGTGAATCCTCAAGCCACGAAATAAAGGAAACACCGCACCTCTTTGCAAAGTGGTAGGCAGCCCCCAACTCTTCACGCTCGGCATCAGCACTAACCAAGCCCAAATGATGATGTAACCTCCCCTGACCTGACCAGGGGTATCCTTGATGCCCTTGGTGTACTGCTCTCGCGCATTCCTCCTCCAAAGCTCCCTATCCCCTTCCAATTCCCACTCGGTGGCGGCGTGAGCTCCAGTCGACGGCAAAGGCCCCGCAGCGGGAGTTGTTGAAGCCGAGCGACACGTCGGTGGTCAGGGCGCAAAAGAACGTCGAGAGGACACGACATCCTGGTCTATTATATGCAAAGAGTTCATGGTGAGGAGGTAGCGAGATGAAAGAGAGGCGAGATCTGGAAGGGACGGCGCCGAGCGGCTAAAGACGTGGTGCACAACGGATCCGGAACCTCTGTTACTACACTCGCACGCATCAACCGTGGAAAAGAAAAAGCAAGGTTACCACTCCGCACTGTTGTAGAAATGCAGGAGGCACGGCAAGGATGCCGGGCTTTGAGAAATAACCGTGGCGGTGTTGTGAGTAAGGTGTTCGGAGTGTGTTTGCCACGTGGGAGTAAGGCGTAAGGATTTCGCACTGCCGGATAGACGTACCCAGCCTTCTGCATACCGACCCAGGACATGCAAACCATTTTCCGTGAAAGAGACTGTCATATGCAGTCATAGCCGAAGCAATGAGGTACTACAGACCACGGTACTATTCTCGCAGACTCGCTGAGGCTCTCTGGATACCCTTAGGGACATGGGCTAACCTACACAGAGAACACATAGAGTAACATAGAGTTCAGAGGAGTACCGTACGAAGTTGTAGATAGCATGGCTACAACGCTGTACCCTTAAACCCTTGTACTCCACATAGACCCTGTGCACGGGTGTAGATCGCCGTAGCTACATCTCGTGTATACAAGCAAAACGCGTTTTCCTGATGTCGCGGGCTCTCACTCAAAGAAGTTGGGGTGGTCGTGTTCGAGAAAGTACAGCAATGATGAGAACACCTAAGAGGACTATGATATACGAGAGACCGTTGATTTCTTCTACAGCAGGCAGGGGGTGCCAACGGATGACAAAAAACGGAATGCAGGCGCTTGGGCGAATGAAACGTAATACATGAAGTTTAGACACCACACATACAACAGAAGTTTACCCCAACGAAAACAAAGAGTCTAGTTTAATCTCGAATATATCGGTTAACCCATCACGCGGCCTCTTTGGTGCGGAGATCAGCGGCCTTCTTCAAAGCGTCGGCTGCGCTCTCGGAGTCTCCAACTTCTCGATAGGCTTCAGAGGCGTCTGTGTAGCAAGATATTGCTTCACTACGGTGGCCCTGCCTATCGTGCGTTTTAGCAAGGCCAAGTAGAGCATCGGCTCTCTGGTCTTTATGGCCGATGTCGGTAAAAATGTGCAGGGATTCGGAGAAGAACGAAGCGGCATCGTCGTAGTCCTGTAGAGAAAGATAAACCTCAGCGAGACCCCATAGATCTTGGGCTTGTCCTGATCTGTGACCCATTTCGGTGCATATCTGGAGGGATTCGGAGTGGAACTTGATCGCCTCGCTGTACTCTCCTCGCAATCGATGAACCTCACCAAGACTGCTCAAAACGTCGGCTCTCCCTAGGCTAAATCCCCCGTCGGTACGTATTTGAAGGCTTTCAGAGTACAATTTTATAGCCGCGTCGTACTCCCTTCGTGACAGATGTATATCAGCGAGACCCAAAAGAGCGTTAGCTCTCCCGGCCTGATCGCGAATGTTGGTAGAAATCTGCAGGGCCTCGGAGTAGGACGTGGCGGCTTCGGTGTACTCGCCTAGGTGTCGGTGCACCTCACCGAGACCCCATAGAGCGTAGGCTCTCCATCTATGATCGCCGATGTCGGTATAGAGCTGTAGAGCTTTGGAGTAGGAACCTGCGGCCTTGCTGTACTCCGCTTGAAACCGATGTACTTCAGCAAGACCCCGCAGAGCGTCAGCCTTTCCGCGGGTGTCCTCAATGGTTGCGTAAATATTCAATGCCTTGGTGAAGCAGTCCAACGCGTTGACATAATCGGACTGCCCTTTGTACATTTGTCCAAGTTTAAAGAGAAGTCCAGCATAGTGAGTCTGAGAGACCTGTGGGTCTCCGGCTTGAGTAGGTGCTGGGACAATCATTGGCTGTATCGAGTGCATGGCGGGTCAGCTACATAGAAACATGGACGACCTCGATCCATTACCAGTACCACTAACTCACCATCCAAGAGATTAATCTGACACAATCGGCTGCTGTCGGTCGTTTATCAGGGATAATGCTCCAACACTGAGCCATGAGCGAACAAAGCGCTTGGATCAATGACATGCGGGCATGGTTGGTGATGGACGGAAGGTTTCCTTGAATGACCCGACTGACTACGACGACATCCCTTTTGACATCGTGAAATGGAATGGTGTTGGTCATCACCTATCTCAGCCGAAGTCTATAAGCATCGACGAAGAATGATCCTCTTGGTTCGTCGTACCTCATAAGCGATCCAGCCCAAAGCCCAGATATCGCATGCAAGACTCGGTAGCTCCTCCCTCAGCAGCTCGGGCGCAGCCCAGCGAAGGGTGTACTTGTCGCCGGTGAGGGTTATTGTGTTGGTGGAGGCAGAGTACACTGCTTGAAGCGTCATACTCTCCTCGCCCGTGGCTTGCTCCGGTCTTGGCTGCGGTTCACGTTTCTTCGCATCCTTGTCAAAGTCCTTGGTTCTGAGAAGGTGGGCAGAGCCAAAATCCGTAATTACAGCGCGGAACTCGGGATTTACCAAGATGTTAAGCTGCAGACAATCCGAATTAGCCAGACTACCAAGCTGATTTTCGACGGTGCACGCCTACCGATTTAAGGTCGCCATGATATACGGGCGGGGCCCTACTATGGAGATATTTAAGCCCTTGTGCTACGTCGTTAATCTGAAAAACGAGACTCCTCAGCAGTGGGTCAAAGGAGAAGAGATTGATTGTACCAGCGATATTCGCTCAGGTATTTCCCATTCTCCAGACGCAAGGAAGTCCCTCAAATTTCCGTTTTCTTCCCATGGGAAAACCAGCCAGATCATATGATTGGACGCATCCTCAACAAATCCTTCGAATCTAACAATGTTGGGATGCGAAAGCTTGGCCACGAACTCTGATTCCCTGAGCGCCAACTGAGAAAGGTTGGTAATTCGATCAAGTTCTGTAATCGGAGGAAGAACTCTTACGCCCAATACGCGTTCTACATCTGCATTATTTTCTATCTTCAGTTTCTTGACCGCCACAAGCTGTTGGAACAGACGACCCGGTCAAACATTCGCCATGCTGACAATGAGGAGGTTATTGCCACAGAGCCCTTACCTTAGAAGTTTGACGATTGAGAGTCGAAGCTAAATGTGCCTGTGAAACCGTGGCGAATCCCCCATGAAACTCCTGGGCGTCTCCAGGGAATTCGATCAAGGAGGGATCGAGTCGCCACCGGCCAAACTTTTTGAGCTTGGCCCGCTACAGACACAAAACCGTGTCAGCAATTCGTTGCAACTATCCCTCGAGACCCGGACTGAACGCACTAGTTTGTCGCTAAGTTGGAACTCACGATGGGGCTCTTGACCGGAACCGGACGCCTGAGGGTTGGCCTCGTGGCTTTCCTTTCCTTGCATCAAACTATGGGTGGGGTAGCGTTGACTGAGTGTATGAGATTACGGTCAGGAAGGGGCTACCCGGAACGGGGAGACACGAATCGAGAATTCGAAAGGGATAAGGTGGCCGCTGGCGAGGGGGTATAAAAAGACGTCCCCTCTCTCGTCCTCATCGGGATGAAGGGTCATAAGGGTAGTGGGCCTTCTATAGAAGGTTTCTAGACTTTGTGATGGAATATTCTCAGCGATTTCAAATAACGAGGTCGAGGTTCTGTCGCGCGAATCAAGTTCAATCAACAGATCGCATATCGCACGAACAACTCAAGCCGTTGCAAGATAAGACGAGCTGAACTCTATCCAGATCGGCTTAAGACTGGATTGAGGTTGCATCTTAGTCCGCTCTGCTCTGGTCTCTTGAGAAGAAGGATTGTCCTTGAGTTGGGCTTCAGCCGGGAACCATCGGAGGCCTTAGGCTCCTATCGGATCGGATCGGACCGGATCGGATGGAAATCCGTCGGTTTGGAGGTGTCGTTGGCGATCCGGATCCGAAGGGTCGGATATCCGATACTGTACTATTTCGTTAAAACAGGATGTCCCATGTCCCCCGGTCCCGAGGGTCTCCGCTGGTCGGGACAAGTGTCCCCGCCTGTAAGAAACAAACCTCACAATAACGCTCACCTAGATATGCAGAGAATACTTACTAACAAGAACTCTTCATGTAATGGGTTCTCAAGCGACAATAGAAGACCCTAGCTCTATTCCCAAGGAACCGGGCGTGATGGGGTCAGCAGCAGTGAGCGGAGTCTTGAGGAATCTCTCGAGCTCGGCTCGATATCGATATATGTGGTCGATAAATTGGGAAAAGGGGGGAGGTGTGAGAGATATCGAAAAAGGGAAGGAAAATCTTAAGATTAATACTGCTATGATGCTTAGCTACCAGGGGCTGCTCGCCTCGTTACCGCAATGGCTAATTTTCGAAAGTAGGGGCGCTTCGCGCGCCCCTTGAAGATCCCTTTCCCGGTCCGATAACCCACCAACCCGAATCGCCTGAAGATACAGTACCAGAGCTCGTGCTCCTAGAAGACCGAAATATCTTTTGTAATCGAGTTTTGTTATTTACTTTTGCTTTTTCCGCTCCCGACCGACCCGTGCCGGCCGGGCATTGTCCCATGGAATGCACCCCCATTTTCCATTGGGCCGGCCTCCCTTTTCTATGTATGGCACTACCCCCAAGCGCTCAAATGCATATTATAACTTCTAAAATATATAGTACAGGTCCAGTGACTCTATTGCTTTTTTTTTGGCGGGCCTGCGGCGCTCCCTCCCAAATTTCATTCAACGGGCCATCTTAGCCATTGGATGATTAATATTTGACTATCTAAGAGTACGAAAATAATTCCTTAAATTGTGTCTATCGTAATGTAAATTAACTAAAGTGGCCAGAAGGCGGTATTCGATATCGAGAGCGGCCCTTAAGCCCGCCAGGTCCGTAGGATCTGCTTACGTACGATATCGAAATCGATATCGAACACAGATATCGCTACCGCGCCTCGAGCTCCAGTCGATGAGGAATGCGGGGCTCCTTCGGTGCAGGAAGGAGTGCTAGCAAAGCAGCATCAAACTCTTCCGTCGGACGGACGCGTTGGGGGAATCCACGCCCAAAATCTCACCGTCCTCCGCAGGGTAGTGTCGATCCATGATCTCGATAAATGAATCGTGGCAGCCGTTGACCCATGCTTTGGAGAAAAGATCCGGATCGCTTTTGAAGATTCTATCCTTATACCGAGGGTCAAGGACTTCAAAACTTGGATCAGCGGATCCCCGAGACCACGAGAGAAGAAACCACTCACCCATAGCAAAGCAGTAATGCTCTGTATCAAAAGTTGCTTTATCAAAGAACTTTTCCAATTTCTCATGGCACGCAGTCAGGCTATTCTTCAGTGGGGGGGGAAGATCGTGCTTCGGGTCCGTCCAAAAGCTTTGAGACATACCCCATCAATGTTTACATAAACGGCAAGGCTGCTGCTGCTGAGGGTAACGTATTGATCGCCGGACATGAGCGTCGATGCCCTTCGGAAGAACTAATATACTATTAGAGAGTGCCAATCGTGGAGGGGAAAGGGCTTACCTTTAGCCAAGACGAGACCGTTTCGACCAGCGCCCATTGGGCTTCTGACAAGCGATATGGACCATACAACTTCGCTATCGGGTGGACACACATCGATAGCCTAACCATGTAGTGCAATGCGTTAATAATCGAATTTCCTGATAGAATTCAGCAGCGGAAAGACGCGGAACTCACCTGTCGAAACAGGAGGGCACGCTCCAACATGAATAGAACACTATTCCATCGTGTGCGGACATCAAAGAAGAAGATTCAGTGGCTTCTTTGGAGTGTAATCTTTGCCGTGCCCCTTCGCTTCAGTGACGAGGTGATTCTCAATGTCCATGACGGTCTTCTTGAAGGTCTCCATTCGCTGAGGGGATGATCGTACGATTCTACATATTTTCCGCAACTAGACCAAATCGTCAGCATATGCTAGAATAAAAACGCGATAAATGCCGACCTTTGCAACGGCTGAGCCGGGATCAACAAGTGGGTCTACATCCGCGTCTCTCCCATTCAAGAACGCTTCCAGGTTGTTCTCTAATACAAGGATTTCGGCATCTTCGGCGGACATGGGTTCCGAGGAGAAGTCAAAGTCACTGGTTTCCACCGGAACTACCTTGATACCAAAGAGTAGTGCCATTACTGCAAGGTGAACGACGTGTAGAAGGCAGCGGATCTGAGCCTTGGAACCATCCCACCGAACTTCCGTCTCGCTTGATTTGACCAAATTGGGAACTAGCTTGGTAAACTCGGTGACAAGTGTGCCATTATTACTTGCATTATCGGCCGCAAGCGCGATCATCTAAGCCAGAAATTTCAACGTCAATCAGGGGTCAGGAACGATTTTCATTATATGTATTTACCTTGGGAAGTAGCTCCAGCTCCGCCACCGTCTTATCGAGACAATTTGCCATATACCTTCCATCATGTGCCCCATGCATCTCAACAAAGTCAAGGAGGACCTCCTCTGTCCACCACTCCTTCGTAATAAAGGTTCCTACAATCGCAAGGAAGGCGATTCGATTGCTGGATATCCAAGCATCCAACGCAATGGGCATGAGACTGGGTATGCTTTGGAACCGCAATGGACATGAGACACTAGTTAATGAACAGGGTAAAGAGAGTACAAACCTGGAGATAGTCCTTCAAACGCTGGCGTTGGACCTCTGAAGCTGCTACAATGCGGTTCTTTAGAGCGTCCGCTTTGACGATCCATCTTTCAACTGCGGGGCGGAGGTAGCCAAATATACCAAGGAGTTCTTCAGATTCGATTTCTGTGAATGGCTGATTGGCAATAGTGATCCACTTGACGATCTTCTCGTGAAGAGTGTCCAGGTTGAATGACTAATTTGATCAGGGTGCGACATCAGAGTTAGAAAGCGTACTTGCAAGTCTATTGCACTTACGGAAGAGAGCATATCTGTGACACCCGGCTGTTCATTATCTAGAACTGGAGTTTGGTGCTATTTAGCCCACTGGGACACATCACCCTCGGCAACTTTATCCTTTTCTTATTCTTTATATTCCTTAGATCTGGAATTACGCGAGTCTCATCATTTTTGCAAATAGCTATAATAACAAGCTGTTCTCACTAAGGTAAACGTTCGGGAATGTCCCACTCGCCTCACTCGGGACGCCAGAAACTCTCGAGCGACTCCGTTCGCTTCCCAAGGTAAAACGATTGAAGGGTCGCTCTTCTCCGAAAACCGACGAACTCGGGAAAAAAAAAAAAAACGGCACATTCACATGGAAAGGTCTCCATCGGCTTTGTGGCCAAAATTACATCGAAAATTACAGAAATCTGCAGCATTTTCGAAAGGATTTTCGACGGCGAAAGTACCGACTTCTTCGGGGTATAAAGGACTGGTTCTGGGATCCCCGCGCGAAGGCGTGGCCGTACCCATATACTATTCTACATCCAAGAAAACCCCACTCAGTACTCTCACATCCATGCAAGGATTTTACAGCTCAATTTTTTTGGCAAGATATCCTCCACTCAATGTGCAACCGGAGGTTGTCACATTTCCCAGCCTAACTGACCCCTCGCAACAATCGGAGCAGGTCACCCAGCAGTCCAAAGCACCAGAATTTTATATCCAGATAGATAATAACAATGTATAATCTAACTCTATGCCATCTATCCGCGCAATCAAATGCAGGAAGGGTATGCGGTGAAGTCTTTCAAGGAGCCATGTTTACCATAAAACAGCCCATCTTTGAAGTTGCACCACGGTGCTAGAACTACAGAAGAACCAAAGATAATACTTTATGATACTGACAGAGAAAGGGCTACTCTACACTATGGTGCTGGATCTGTGGCGACACAATTGGTGGATGACGAGATATGCGGGAATTTCGAAATGACTTCCAAGGAACCAGGTAATCCTGTACAGACGGGGTAGGTGTGGGAGAACTACATATGGCTAACACGCAGGCCATGAGGGCAGGGAAAGAAGGAACGAAGAAAGGGATTGCTTCACCCCTAAAAGCCTATTTGTGCTCTTAAAATTTCCAAGGTGGAGATTATATTTGTGTAAATACGCAAGACTCGATCAACGGGCATTTATTCGGCGTTATTGTACCCCGAAATTAGGCACCCCAGCCATCCGACCCATCCGACCATCCGACGGATTCAGTCCGCTGGATTAAGACCTCATCATACATGGAACCGCATCCGAAATCCGAATCCGGAATCCGACGGATTCTACAGATCATGCGATCCGATAGGAGCCCTAGGAGGCCGCAACGGCGGCGCCGGACATTGCCCGACACCTGATCAGGTTTTCTGAACTGTGTTGACATTCGTCTCATTGGCTGCTCGGTACTGCACTTGAGTTTGTCATTTGCAAACTTTCCCTTGTCTTTCGTACTTAGGCCGAGATTTGGCCGACACGATTTCGTTTCCAGAACTTGTAACTATCTCAATTACTATAATATTCATATAAGCTCCCCGATTCACCTATACCGTCCAAAGCGAAATTGAAATAATTCCAAATTAAATTCGTATATGGGGAGGAAAAAAAAGAAGAAAAAGAGAAATCCAAAACCCAACATCATAAAGTACAAAAAAAAGCTGTTAGGGAGAAGAAATGTGTGAGAGAGAAAAGAGATCCAGAAAAAAGGAAATCCGCTCGATGCAAGGGATACGTATGAGGAAGCTGGTGAACATAGAGATAATGAACCAAGGGATGGAAGGTGGATGACAATGGAAGTAAAGAGGAAGTCCAGAGGAGAGTGAAGGAGGAAATAGTGAAAAAAAAAGACACCCATTCGAGAGATGGGGGATTCCGAAGTGTCCACGATGGTAAACATAAATTGCAGATCTTTAAGACTGGAAGAGATGCCAGAAAACACGAGTAACGGCCACATTCTTCATCCAATCGTCAACTTGGACACGGGAGTGGGAGTCTTTGGATCCCTTACACGCCGCCAAGTCGACTCCTTGACACCACCAACCGCACGCACACTATCGTCCCTCTCATCCAGCCGATCATCCGAAACCGGCGACGAAGCTTCGTACTCTCCCCTCTCTCCAATCGGCTCCTCCGTGAACCGCCCAAACGGCTCCGAAGCCACCTTCTTATGCCCGCCTTTCGACTTGGACGACCCACTCCTCGAAAACAGACCGAAGAACCGCTTCTTCTTCTGACTATCGTCGCTCGACCCGGACCGCTGCTTCTTCTTCAAACTCCCTTTACCCCTCCTCAAAGACGATATCGCCGCGGATTCCTCCGTCCCAGCGTGCTGATCCACAGGCGAGTCGAGCGTATCGATCGTGTTGTCTCGAATGTGCCCGCGGCGAGAGAACGACTCCGCGTTGGCAGCAGCGGCGGCGTCCATCGCAGCTACAGCCGCATCGATGCTCGTCTTCCGACTCGGCTCGACGTTGACCAAGACCCATCCTTTACCGTCCGACGCAGGGTCCTGAGCGGATTTCCTCGACAAAGTCCGGACTGGCGTAGACTTTTTCGCGCCGACGGTTCCCTGACTCGCTTGCCTTGGTCGAGCGGTGGTCGAAGCTGGGGATGCAGGAGACGCGACCTTGTCCACGGGTACGATCCTCACCGAAGTGCCACTCTCCATCGGGGTCTTGGGATACCCCCCAGGAGGCAAGACCGTCCCAGCCGAAGTGGCAGTCTCCATCCTCGGCGCACCGGGTCTCTCTTTCAGGAAGCGGAATCGGTACGGGTACAGCCGACGGAAGCGGGTACGTCGAGGGTGGGGGAGGAGGGATGATCCCCATAAACGCCTTCTCGCTCTTCGGTCTCCCTTCCATTCCAGTATACTGCACGCTCATCTCCGGTTGTTGCGGTAACGGAACGTGCGCCGTCCTCGGCGTGACTTGTTGGCGTTCCTGAGGGGGATGGTCGTGCCGCGTGTGGGTGTTCTGAGAATCCGTCGGACTAGCTGGACCGCTGTACGTTCCCGTCCACGTTGGAGGAGGATCCCCCGACGTTCCACTGTACGAAGTCTCCCTGAACGCATCGGCAGATAACAACCCTTCTTCCGTCCCAGGGCTTTGCGGGCTCGGCGACTCTGGGGGCCGTTTCCCAGTCGGATTCGTGCTATAGATCACAGCGCCCGGAGCAGCTCCAGGTGGAGGTGGAGGTGGGAGTACGTATTGCTTGTACATGTACTCCGAATCTGGATGTCCTCCTTTGGGCGTTTGCGCGTCGTATACCCCGCTATATCCATACGCGTACTCGCCCAGGACCCATCCTTTACCGTCCGACGCCGGGTCCTGAGCTGACTTCCTCGACGGAGTCCGGACTGGAGTAGACTTCTTCGCACCGACGGTTCCTTGACTCGCTTGTCTTGGTCGAGCGGTGGTCGAAGCTGGGGAAGCTGGAGATGCGACCTTGTCTACGGGTACGATCCTCACCGAAGTGCCGCTTTCCATCGGAGTCTTGGGATACCCACCAGGAGGTAAGACCGTCCCAGCGGAAGTGGCGGTCTCCATCCTTGGCGCACCCGGTCTCTCCTCAGGAAGCGGAATCGCTCTACGTTCCCGTCCAGGTCGGAGGAGGATCCCCCGACGTTCCACTGTACGACGTCTCCCTGAAGGCATCGGCAGATAACAACCCTTCTTCAGTCCCAGGGCTCTGCGGGCTCGGCGACTCTGGGGGACGTTTTCCAGTAGGATTCGTGCTGTAAATAACAGCACCTGGAACAGCTCCAGCTGGAGGTGAGAGGGGGGGTGGGGTACGTATTGCTTGTACATGTACTCCGAATCTGGATCTCCTCCTTTGGGCGTTTGCGCGTCGTATACCCCGCTATATCCATACGCGTACTCCCTTTCGGACAATGGCCCACCGACTGGACTGAAAGTCGTTGGCGCCTGAGATTGATACGAATATCCTGGGGTGAAAGGTGGTGGAGGAGGAATCGGGTTGGGATCTTCAGGCGGACGGACGACTGCCTGGGGTTCCACGATGGGTCGGGACCTGTCGCGAACCGACCCATCGAGCCCGTCGAGTCCTTCCGCTTCGGCTTCTCTCCAGTGACGAATGCAGCAGGGGGGTGCTTCTTGAGAAGCGAGGGCCTGCGGTTCAGCGTGCCGGGAAGCGGGGACGAAGAAGCTCTCGTATAGGCGGCAAGAACAGCCTCGGTCTCACTGTCCGTCGAAATGCGCCTTTCTTTTGATAAGGGCGACGGCGCCGTAGCAGCACGGATGTGCGCCTGTCCCTCAGGCGTGGCGTAAAACCCATTACTCGCAGCCGCTCCCAATCCAGCCATGCCAGCCGTTGTGGCAGTCGCCACGCTCACAACGCGTTCCGGTTCTTTCCCTTTCAAGCCAGGCATCCCCAGAAGCGAGGAATGAGGCGAACGTCCGCCCTCGATGGAAGGTGCGTGTTGCGAATGAGGTGGAGATGAAGGGTCCGCAGGGCAGTCGAAGATCCATAGATCCTTGGTACGTGATTTCACGATACCTTGAGTTAGGTTGAGGTTGGTGATTAGTTGGAGCGCGTGCGTGTCGAGTGCGCGGAAAAGTCCGAAAATGTGAACGAGTGCATCGCGATCGAACGTCGAAGTCGATAACACTAGGGGATATAAAGGAGTTTAAGTTGGAAGAAGACGCGGAGAGTCTCTTATGTTTGACGTACGGGAGTATCCTTTCAACTGAAACTCGTAAACATCCTCCTCTGGACGTCCCTCGGAAACCACACCTCTAGGCCACGCTGACCGCACACTGGCTAGGATAGCAGGCGTACAGCTCTTTGGGGCGCAGATGACTCGGAGGCTCTTCCGGGTAAGGCTGAGCGCGAAGCACGTCTGCTGTTCGGGCCGAGACCCTTCTTGCTGGAGAGACGGACTCGACATTGGCAATGGTGATACTGGGACGGCAGGGGAGCCGACTCGAGAGCTTGATGGCACGTCTAATAAGGCGGGCATGACATTAGAGAACACGAGCGATCGGGTGTCCTGTGCAAGTCGACCATGTGCCAGCGTAGTCACAAATTTGAAGCGATGTGAGAGAATGGCGCTAAAGATGAGCGTGAAAAGCGCTCAGTCCTAGAAGGAAGCAGAGTCAGTAAATGGTTCGGTCAGAAAGTTGGTGGGTGTACAGGATTCCGTACTTGATGCTCTTGCTGTTCCACAACCGATCCGCCATAATGAATTCGCTCACACCCATCTGCAAGCCCTCTGGGTACGCCTTGTACACGAGATGCTGTTAGAACAAGGTTCGAAGCGTTGCGATTACATTTGGAGGGAAGTTTGATAAACGAAGGATTTCGGCGCCGTTGAAGGTCAAGAGCGCGAATTGATGTGGAGTTTTCTGAGTCTTCAAGAATTCTTTACGTGGTGCGAACGCTGAAAAGCTGGTCAGCAACGTCGGCAGTGTTGCCTACAGAGAGAGGTTGGTCACGCACTAGTTTGGCGCTAAGTTGGAACTCAGGATGGGGGTCTTGACCGGAACCGGACGCCTGAGGGTTGGCCTCGTGGGTATCGTTTCCTTGCATCAGACGATTATTGGCGGTGGTGTTGTTCGAGTGAGACTACGGTCAGGGAGGAGCTCGCTGGAGAGCGGACACGAGTGGAGGGGGAAAGGGGGTATAAAAAGACGTCATCTCTGTCTTCGTCATCGGGATGACGGGTCACGAGGTCCGGTTGACACTTCATGGACAATAAGCTTCGGCCACGCGCGAGTCAGCAACATCGCACAAACAAACAGTTACAAGATAAGACAAGTCAAGTTGCCGAACCACCCAATTGTAAGCAACTCTATCCAGATCGGCCTACAGCGTTTAGACTCGCTTACCAATCTTATCTCCGAGCTCCGCCCGACACGTCGTTTCGCTCTACGAACGACTTGGGACACACCGTATGGTCTCAGTTAGGACCCTGAATTCAAACCCCGCCCCCTCACATTTTCGTGCTGGACTTAGGAAAAAAAAAGCACCTCCGACAGCTGCTCGTCCCGGCGATAGGTCCCCCACTCTCTCTTTCGTCCGTTGTGCTCTCTTATAGCAACTGAACTTGCCGAACTCACGAAAAGTACATCCATCGTGTGTACGGTAATTCCGTCAACCATCTAAAACCTCGTCGTTCTCGTCCCCGTCATCCTCTCGGCGGGCCTCCTCTACATCCATTTCAAGTGCCACATGCTCCCTTTCACCAACGTAATGCAACATACTGTACATTTCATTATTTACATGTGCAGTATATATACTATGAGCTCCGATTTTCGATGGTTTGCGGGAACTGATCGCCCCGTGAGCTGATGCCTATGAGAAGGACGACGTGATTTTTCTAAGTCCAGCGCCAGAATGTATGGGGGCGGGGTTTGAATTCAGGGTCCTTGGTGGGTCCCAGCCGTTTCGACATCGAACAAGATGGAGAAACGGTGGGAACGAGCCTATACGCGTCAAACAAAAAAGTCCGCGGCAAACCTGGTGCCCGACCGCAGGTTCAGTTTCCCCTCCTCGATCCTTCATACCTTCTTTGCCTTATAGGCGATACTATGGCCAGGTATACTGAATAAGACTTCCGGATGTGACCTTTGTACTTAACTTGGGCTTGTCATTCGACTTTTCCTTGTCCTTCGTACTAGTGAAGCCACGGTTTATCGCCACGTCCGATCTTATAATATAATCATCTCAGTCTTGCATATCCAAGCTGCCTGGTCCATCTATACCGTCGGCAGGAAGTGAAATAATTCCAAACTAAATTCGGATAGGGAAAACGGGGAAATCCAAAACCCAACTCCATGAAGTACAAAACTAACGGGGAAAATTGAGAGAGGATATATCCAGAAAACGAAATCCGCCGATGTAAGATGTATGAGAAGCTGTTGAGCAGAGAGAGATAACGAACCAAACAGCTGCGTTTATAGAAGCTCCAACCACTTCCAAGCTTGTCTTCCGACTGGGTTCGACGCTGACCAAGATCCACCATTTACCTTCCGAAGTGGGGCCTTGGGCGGATTTCCTCGACAAGGTCCGGGTTGGAGAAGGCTTCTTCGCACCAATCATGATTCCCTGACTCGCCTGTCTTCGTCGACCGGTAGTTGAAGCCGGGGATGCCGGAGATGCGACCTTGTCCATGGGAACGATCTTCACCAAAGCACCGCTGTCTATGGGAGTCTCAAGAGATCTCCACCAGAGGCAAGACCGTCGCCAAAGTGGCAGTTTCCATCCTCGCTGTACCAGGTCTGTCCTCAGGAGGCGGAATTGATACCGGCACTGCCGATGGAAATGGGTACGTCGAAGGCGGGGGAGGAGGGATGGTACCCATCACAGCGTTCTCGCTCTTTCGGCCGTATCTTCATTCCGGTATACTGCACGCTCATCTACGGCTGCCGCGGTAACGGACCGTGCCCGGTCCTCGGTGTGACCTGGCGTTCCTGAACATGATCATCGTATCAGGTGTGGGTGTCCTGAGAGTCCGTCGGACTAGCTGGGCCACTACTCGTTCCCGTCCACGTTGCAGGAGCATCCCTTGACGTTCCACTGGATGCAGTCTCCCTGAAGGCATCGCAAGACAACACCCCTTCCTTCCTTCCAGGGCTCTCCGAGCTTCGAGATGTAGATCACAGCGTCTGGAGCGGTTCCAAGAGGTGGGGAGGTACGTGTGCCCATTTCTTGGAAATAAACTCCTATTTGCATTTCCTCCTTTGGGCGGTTTGTGGGCTCGTAGACAACGCTCGATGACGCCGCGGAATATCTGGGAAGTCGATTCGGGTGGGATGAGGTTTGACAGAAGCTGCGAAGGTGTTGGATCGGGGGCCGGTTGAGGATGCGGGGACTACGGGGAGGCTCTAACACGAGGGTCGATAAGATTAGATACGCGCACGAAAACAGCGAAAGGGGAGACTCTCACTAAGTGCGGTTGGTGGGACGAGAGTATTCTAACGCGTCATGGGAGCGCCAGGAGCCGTTGGTGGTGTCGGATTGCAATTGGGGTCGTATGCACGTCATCCACCAGATGCATGTTGCAGCTGCGGAGTCCATTGCAGAATCTCAGATGTATGTTGGGTACTTGAAGCAGTTCAAACTCGATTGAATAGATTGGCAATGCAATCGACTCTTTCAGGATGAGGTGCTTCATCTGGGAATTGACGGGATAGGCCGAGTAGGGGACGATGGAACATCCGACGCGAACGAGTGAACAGCCACGCGCCTTGGAAACTGTTTGGATCGTGGGAGAGCAGAAAGCCCAGCTTTGATGGGCCTTGGTGGTGGAGACAGTTCTAAATGTACGGGTGGGTGAGAGGGCGGAGTTCTTGGGGGGTCTAGTGGGCTAGGTGGAGCCGGTCCGCACTGAAAATAGTACTCAAGTTGAGTGCAGGCAAGCCGAGAGTAAAGAGACAAGCGAAGTGAGCTTTTAGAGAAGCCGCAAGTTGGGAAAGAAGCCTTGGGCTTGTCTGCTGGGTACGTGTGTCCACGGTCTGACCTGGGGTGCCGCGGGCGATCAGGGAATGAAGAATTAGAAATGAAATCTCGATTTTACCGCAACAGACTGCCTTAAGGGCGTTAAGACGCGGCCCGGTTTTCACCGGGGCCCTACAACAAGTGCAAGGGGGGGATACAACGTATGTAATAAAGTCCGTTCGAGGGTTCCAGGCCAGTGGCGGAGTGCTGCCGATGCGGTTGTTATGAGGGTAGTCTCGTGCTTCAGTACGGTCCGACGAGGGAGCCCGAGCCAAACTGAACTTCGACTCCCCCACCTTCGGTGACACTGGTGCCGCCGCAAGTCTCTGCCGGGCATCCATTTGAAAAGATCACTTCTTTCCCGAGTTTGACGAATGCTGTGCCCTAAGCTAAGTGGCGCTTGAACCTGATGTTGAAATTGAGTGCTACAGCCTACAGGAAAGCAAGCATCGCGCAGATAATGTCAGCTTGCCTTACGTTCCTCGCGGACTGTCACTCAAATAGGCTTGGTTGGTTGTGTCCAAGGAAGTACAGAGATAGTTAGTATAGCTGAAGGAAGAGAACTATGGTACGAGAGGCCGTGTCTTCTACCGCAGGCAGGGGGTGCGCACATGCCAAGTTCCAACGGATGACAGAAACGGAATGCAGGCGCTTTGGCTAATAAAACATAGTCCATGGACGTCTAGACACCACACATACAACAGAATTTAACTGCGACGAAAACAAAGAGTCTAGTTTAATCTCGAATATATCTGTTAACCCATCATGCGGCCTCTTGGGTGCGGAGATCAGCGGCCTTCTTCAAAGCATCGGCTGCTCTCTGGGAGAATCCAATTTCTTGAAAGACTGCAGAGGCTTCCGTGTAGTAAGATATTGCTTCACTACGGTGGCCCTGCACATCGCGTGTTTTAGCAAGGCCAATCAGAGCCTCGGCTCTCATGGATTTATTGCCGATGTCGGTAGAAATCTGTAGGGATTTGGAGTAGAACGTAGCGGCATCGCCGTGCTCCTCTCGAGATAGGTGGTCCGAAGCGAGGTCCCTTAGAGCCTGGGCTTGTCCTATTCTGTAGCCCACTTCGGTGGATATCTGGAGGGATTCGGAGTGAAACTTGATGGCCTCGCCGTACTCCCCTTGACGTTGATGAACTCCACCAATATTCCGCAAAACGTCGGCTCTCCCTAGGGTAAATCCCTCGTCGGTATGTATTTGGAGGCCTTGAGAAAGTAATTTGATAGCCACGTCGTACTCTCCTCGTGACTGATGTATCAAGGCGAGGCCCGCAAGAGAATGAGCTATGCCGGATTGATAGTTGATGTCGGCATAAATCTCCCTGGCTTCGGAGTAGAACATGGAGGCTTCGGTGTTCTCGCCTAGGTTTCGGTGCACCTCAGCGAGACTCGATAGAGCATAGGCTCTCCATCTGCGATCGCCGATGTCGGTATAAAGCTGTAGGGCTTCGGAGTAGAAACCTGCCGCCTTTCTGTACTCGGCTTGAGACTGATGCACATCAGCAAGATCTCGCAGGGCGTGGGCTTTTCCGCGGGTGTTCTCGGTGGTTGCGTAAATATTCGATGCCTTGGTGAAGCAGTCCGATGCGCTGACATAGTCGCCTTGCAGTCTGTACATTTCTCCAAGTTGAAGGAGAAGTCCAGCATAGCGAGCCTGAGAAGCTTCTGGGTTCCCGGCTTGCGTAGGCGCTGGGACGATCTTCGGCTGTATTGAGTGCATCGCGGGTCAACCGCACGGAAACATAGACGATATCCATCCGTTACCAGCACCACTCACTCACCATCCAAAGGATTACTTTGACACAATCGGCTGCCGTCGGTCGCTTTTCAGGGATGGTGCTCCAACACTGAGCCATGAGCGAACAAAGCGCCTGGATCAACGACATGCGGGCATGGTCGGTGATGGACGGAAGGTTTCCTTGAATGACCCGATTCACTACGGCGACATCCCTTTTGACATCGTGAAATGGAATGGTGTTGGTCATCACCTATCTCAGCGCAAGTCTATGAGCATCGACGGAGAATGATCCTCGTGGTTCGTCGTACCTCATAAGCGATCCAGCCCAACGCCCAGATATCGCATGCAAGACTCGGTAGCTCATCCCTCAGCAGGTCAGGCGCAGCCCACCGAAGGGTGTACTTGTCGCCGGTGAGAGTTATTGTGTTGGTGGCGGCAGAGTACACTGCTTGAAGCGTAATACTCTCCTCGCCCGTGGCTTGCTCCGGCCTTGGCTGCGGTTCACGTTTTTTCACTTCCTGGTCGAGATCCTTGGTTCCTAGGCGACGAGCAGAGCCGAAATCCGTAATTACAGCGCGGAACTCGGGATTTACTAAGATGTTGAGCTGCAGACAATCCGAATGAGCTAGACCACCAAGCGGATTTTCGACGATGCACGCCTACCGATTTGAGGTCGCCGTGATATATGGGCGGGGTCCGACTGTGGAGATATTTAACTCCCGTTGCTACGTCGTAAATCTGGAGCACGACCTCTCTCAGCAGAGCACCAAAGAATACGGGGTTGATCATACCAGACAGATTCGCTCGGGAATTTCCCATTCTCCGGACGCGAGAAAGTCCCTCAGATTCCCGTTTTCCTCCCATGGGAAAACCAGCCATATCATATGTTTGGACGCATCTTCAACAAATCCTTCGAATTTAACAACGTTGGGGTGTGAAAGCTCGGCCACGAACTCCAATTCCCTGAGTGCCAACTAAGAGAAGTCAGTATTTCGATCAGGCTCGCCATCGGAGGAAGAATTCTTACGCCCAATACACGTTCTACATCCGCATCATTTTCTACCTTCAGTTTCTTGACCGCCACAACCTGTTGAGGCGGACAACTCGGTCAACCATTCGCCGTGCTGACAAGGATGCCACACAACCATCACCTTCGACGTTTGGCGATTGAGAGTCGGAGTGAAATGTGCCTGTGAAACCGTGGCGAATCCTCCACGAAACTCGGGGGCGCCTCCAGGGAATTCGATCAAGGAGGGATCGAGTCGCCACTTGGCAAATTTCTCGAGCTTGGCCCCCTACAAACACAAAGACTGTGTCAACGGTTCGCTGCGACCACCCCTCGAGACCCGGACAGAATGCACCAGCTTGTCGCTAAGTTGGAACTCACGATGGAGATCTTGACCGGACCCGGACGCCTGAGGGTTGGCCTCGTGGATCTCGTTTGCTTGCATCAAAAGACCGGCGGGGTGGTGTTGATTCAGATTTCGGTCAGGGGTAGCTCCTTGAAGAGCGGGGATCGCGAGTCGAGAGTTAGAAGGGGATGAGGTGGCAAGAGGGTATAAAAGGCGTCCCGTCTATCGTCCTCATCAGATTGACGGGTCATGAGGGCATTCGGCCTCTAGAGAATGTCTAGACCTTGCGATGTTCGGTTCTCAGCGAGTTCGGACTACGACAAGGTTGCGACCGAGTGAGTCAACATCTCGCGTAAACAAAACAGTTAGAAGATAAAGACAAGTCAAGTTGCCGAACCAAGCAATCGCAAGCAACTCTATCCACATCAACTGAAGGCCGGGTTGAGATTGTCTCTAGATCTTGGTCCACTCTGTTTAAGTTTTTTATTTGCTCCCCTGAACAACGTTACCATAACGTTCTGACCGGACACCGACCCTTTCCCGTGCCTCCGGTCGCCCCATGTACACCAACAACTTTGACACACCGGCACTCTGTAAACGACGCGTCTAAATGGCCGAGCGTACCTCTTTACCGAGCATCACTTTGAACCAAAGTCAAATCGGTTAGTCGTACGCCTCAGGGAAATACACAGCGCCGGGTTCCGCCCTCGCTTCAAGTCCTTCGGTGTCTTTCGGCGCGAAACCGTTTTTGAGCGCCATCCGTTTCAAGTGCCAGCACAACAAAGCGGCTTCAGGGCTTGAGGAGTTTGTTTCCAGGACTTGTAACCTCATCGTCATGCGTATCTCAACCCCATTCACTCCCCTGATCATCCATACCTAAGAAGAAGAAAAATAGTCCAGGAGTAAATTCGTCTGAGGAAAATGTGAGAGAGAGAAACCAGAAAAGTCACTCCGGCAATGCAATGTATATACGAGAATCTGAACCAAAAAGGTAGGGGATGAAAATTGGATGACGATGGAAGTAAAAGAAGTCTAAAAGATATAGGGGAAAAGGACCCATTCCGAGAGAGGGGAATTCCGAAATGTCCATGTTAGTGAACATAAGAAGAACGTCCGAGAAGGGGAGAGGAATAGCGATCCAATGTGGCCACTTTCTTCACCCAATCGTCAACTTGGACATGGAAGTGGGAGTCTTGAGATCCCTTACACGATCAACAATACCAACGGAATCATCCCTCTCGTCCAACCGATCGTCCGAATCGGGCGACGAGACCTGGAACTCTCCGGCCTCTCCAATCGGTTCCTCGGTGAACAACCCCGTTCGTCCGGTCGACTTAGACGCCACGTTCTTATGCCCGCCCTTCGAATTGGAGGATATACTCCTTGAGAGGCCCAGGAACCGCTTATTCTTCTGACTGTCGTCACTCGATCCGGAACATTGCTTCTTCTTCAAACTGCCAAACTCCCCGGTAAAGACGATATCGCCACGTCCCTCCGTCCCAGTCTTCTGATCCACAGGTGGATTATTCGTATCGAGCGTGTTGTCTCGAGCGTGCCCACGACGCGACGAGACAACGTATCCACAGGTGAGTAAACAACCCCGGCGTTGTTCAACGCAGGATTGCTCGACGTCGAGCGATTCCGTTCCCTCGCAATGGCAACAGCGGCCTCCATTCAAGTCATAGCTGCATCGATGGTCGTCTTCCGACCCGGCTCGATATTGACCAGGATTCACCCTTTTGCTTTCTGGAGTAACGTCTTGGGCAGATTTCTTCGACCACGTCCGGACTGGAGTAAACTTCTTGGCGCCGACGGTTCCTTGATTCGCTCGTCTTTGTCGAGCGGTGGGGATGCTGAAGACGTTCCTGAGCATGACGATCTTACCGCGTGTGGGTGTGCTGAGAACTCGTCGGACTAGTCGGTTAGTCTTCATTGCCGTCCACGCCGCGTGAGCATCCTCCGACTATCCGCTGAATGTGATCTCCCTGAAGCGTCGCAACACAACAACCTTCTCCCGTCCCAAGGCCCTACGAGCTTGGCGACCCTGGGGGTCGTTTCCCTGCCGAATCCGTGTTGTAGATCACAGCGCCTGGAGCGGTTCCAGGAGGTGGAGGTACGGATTGCTTGTACTGGTACTCCAATTCTGGATGTCCTCCTTTTCGGGATTGCGGCTCTTAGACACGCTGTATCCGCGCGCCTACTCGCTTTCGGACGGACCGGCACCTCCACTAGAAGTCTTCGGCGCTTGAGATTGGGATAGGAGTATCCTGGTGTAAAAGGCGGCGACGGAGAAAGTGGGTTGGGATCGCCAGGAGGACGAACGACGGACTGCGGAGTTTCCACTACGGATTGGGACTTGTCGCGACCATTTGCTCCCCAGTCTGGCAGCGAACCGCAAAGTTAAGCCGTAGTAGGACCCAGTGAAGCTTGAGAATTGCGGGTCCTCTGGCTAGATGGAGCCGGAGGACTGATTGTGCGGTTGATGTGAGCGCTTCCCCCCTTCCGAAGTCAAGGCCGACCTAGTTCTTCGACGATTGGAACGGGCAGGCTTATAGGCATCTTCTCTTTCCACCGACGCATGCACCCGCTAATCAACATCGTGAACAGCCATTTCCTCTGTCCGGGGCTCGAGTCGCCGCCGGCTTCGACATGGCTTCGAGTATCGCTCCCGTTGTTGTCATTCCCGCATAACTAACCCCCGTCGGGAGTCGGACCTTCGAAGAAGAAGAACTTGTTCTTGTCGGGGGCTATATTGGGGACGATGGCGGGTCGTTGGATGGTATAAATGATCCGGCATCTTCAACGGAGCTCCCGTTGGCATTCGCTCCTTCTTCGTCATCGTCGTCCTTCGGGTGGAATAGCACTGTCTCTTCCTTCCTTGACAAGTCTCGCTTCGTCGAGACAACACAAAAGGACTCCGAGCGAGTACGCTCGCTAGATCGGGGGTGTCGATGTCTAACCCATCGCCGAGGGACATCCGCTTGAGTTGGGTCGCTTGATGACGGTTCGGAATATCTGGGAAGTCGATCCGGATGACCGTGGGATGAGGCTTGACAGAAGCTGCGAGGGTGTTGGATCGGGGGCCGGTTGAGGGTACGGGGAGAGGCTCTAACACGGGCAAGGAGAGCTTTGATGGGCCTGGGTGGTGGAGATAGTTCTAAATGTACGGATGGATGAGAGGGGTGGTTCTTGGGGGGAGTCTACGGGCTGGATGGAGTCGGTCCGCACTGAAATTAGTACTTGAGTTGAGTGCAGGCAAGCCGGGAGTAAAGGACGAGCGAAATGACCTGTTATAGAAGCAACTTGGAAAGAAATCTTGGGGCTTGTTTGCGGGGTACGTGCGTCCATGGTCTGACATGGGGTACGGTGGCCGAAGGGAGGGAGAGAAATGAAATGCCAAGTCAACATTCGACGTGCAAGGCGAGTAATCATCCCATGTGGCAGTGCGCAGGAACTCACCAACAAGAGAACCCTTGCGTTCACAAAGTCGTGTTGGTGTTTGGAGACGATGATGAAGGACAAGAAACCGCCCGACGAGGGAACCAAGAGACTCGTCTCAAGCCAAACCGAACTTCGACGCTTTCCCGCACCTTCGGTTGCTAAGCTTACCGATGCCGCTTTGCACACAACGCTCCCAAAGGACGGGACATAGCTCTTTGCTGGGCATCCCTTTGAAAAGATCCCTTCGTTACCAAGTTTGGCGAATGCTGTGCCCTGAGCTAAGCGGCGCTTGAACCTGATGTTGAAAATGAGTGCTACAGGGAAGTTCGCGCTGCGCAGACTATGACGCGAGCTTGATCCTTCAGACCTAACATTCCTCACGGAGTGTCACTCGAATAGGCTGGTTTGATCGTGCCCAAGAAAGTACAGAAATAGCTAGTACACCTTGAAGGATTAGAACTATGGTACGAGAGACCGTTGACTTCTACTACAGTAGGCAGGGGGTGGTAACGGGTGACAGAGAACGTCGAACGAAATGCATGCGGTTGGGCTAACGAAACATCGTGCAGATGCGTAGGCACCACACATACAACAGAAGTTTACTCCAACAAAAAGTTAACAAAGAGTCTAGTTCAACCTCGAATGTGTCCGTTAACCGGTCATGCGGCCTCTTTGTTGCGGAGATTGGCGGCCTTCTTCAAAGCGCCGGCTGCTCTCTGGGAGTCTCCAACTTCTCGATAGGCGTCAGAGGCTTCCGTGTAGCAAGATATCGCTTCGCTACGGTGGCCCTGCGCATCGTGTGTTTCAGCAAGGCCAAGAAGAGCATCGCCTCTCTGGTCTTGTTCGCCAATGTCGGTAGAAATCTGCAGGCATTCGGAGTAGAACGAAGCGGCTTCGCTGTACTCCTCCCGAGACAGATGGACGGAAGCGAGACCCCATAGAGCTTCAGCTTGTCCTGATCTGTAGCCCATTTCGGTGTATATCTGGAGGGATTCGGAGTGGAACTGGATGGCCTCGCTGTACTCCCCTCGAGCTCGATGAACTTCACCAAGGTTCCACAGAACTTTGGCTCTCCCGATGCTAAATCCCACATCCGTATTTATTTTGAGGCTTTCGGAGTACAACTTGATAGCCTCGTCGTACTCCCCTTGTACCCGATGTATCCCAGCGAGACCAGTAAGAGCGCCACCTCTCCCGGACTGATCGTTGATGTTGGTATAAATCTGCAGGGCTTCGGAGTAGGACGTGGAGGCTTCGGTGTACTCGCCTAGGTGTCGGTGCACCTCACCGAGCCCCCATAGAGCATTGGCTCTCCATCTGTGATTGTCGATGTCGGTATAAAGCTGTAGGGCTTCAGAGTAGAAACCTGCGGCCTTGCCGTACTCGGCTTGAAACCGATGCACATCAGCAAGACCCCGTAGAGCGTCAGCTTTTCCGCTGGTGTCATCGGTGGTTGCGTAAATATTGAATGCCTTGGTGGAGCAGTCCGATGCGCTGACGTAGTCGCCTTGCAGTCTGTACATTTCTCCAAGTTGAAGGAGAAGTCCAGCATAGCGAGTCTGAGAAGCATCTGGGTCTCCGGCTTGGGTAGGCGCTGGGATGATCATCGGCTGTATCGAGTGCATCGCGGATCAACCTCACGGAAACATAGACGATATCTGTCTATTACCAGCACCAGTTACTCACCATCCAATGGATTAATTTGACACAATTGGCTGCCGTCGGTCGTTTTTCAGGGATAATGCTCCAACACTGAGCCATGAGCGAACAAAGCGCTTGGATCAACGACATGCGCGCATGGTCGGTGATGGACGGAAGGTTTCCTTGAATGACACGATTGACTACGGCGACGTCCCTTTTGACATCGTGAAATGGAATGGTGTTGGTCATCACCTATCTCAGTGGAAGTCTATGAGCATCGACGGAGAATGATTCTCGTGGTTCGTCGTACCTCATAAGCGATCCAGCCCAACGCCCAGATATCGCATGCAAGACTAGGCAGCTCATCCCTCAGAAGCTCAGGCGCAGCCCACCGAAGGGTGTACTTGTCGCAGGTGAGGGTTATTGTGTTGGTGGAGGCAGAGTACACTGCTTGAAGCGTCATACTCTCCTCGCCCGTGGCTTGCTCCGGTCTTTGTTGCGGTTCACGTTTCTTCGCTTCCTGGTCGAAGTCCTTGGTTCCTAGACGGCGGGCAGAGCCGAAATCCGTAATTACAGCGTAATAGCTTGAATTAACCAGTATGTTAAGCTGCAGACATCCCGAATTAGCCATTCCACCAAGCGAATTTTCGAGGAGGCATGGCCTACCGATTTAAGGTCACCGTGATATATGGGCGGGGTTTGGCTATGGAGGTATTCAACCCCTTTCGCCACGTCATCAATCTGGAATACGAGACTTCTCAGTAGTGGGTCAAAGGAAACGAGGCGGATCGTACCAGCGAGATTCGCTCAGGTATTTCCCATTCCCCAGACGCGAGAAAGTCCCTCAAATTCCCGTTCTCTTCCCACGGAAAAACCAACCATATCATATGCTTAGACGCGTCTTCAACGAATCCTTCCAGCCTAACAATGTTCCCATGCGAAAGCTCAACTACGAACTCCGATTCCCTGAGTGCCAACTGAGTGAAGTTAGTCTTTCAATCAGGCTCGATAATCGGGAGAAGGATTCTTACGCCCAGTACGTGTTCCAGATCCGCATCACGTTCTACCTTCAGCTTCTTGACTGCCACAATCTGTTGAAGCAGAGGACTCGGTCAGCCATTAGCTGTGCTGACAATGAGGAGTTCATTGCCACACGACCTTCGGCTTAGAATTTTGACCACTGGGAGTCGGAGCTAAATGTGCCTGTGAAACCGTGGCGAATCCTCCACGAAACTCGGGGGCGTCTCCAGGGAATTCGATCAAGGAGGGATCGAGTCGCCACCGGGCAAGCTTCTCGAGCCTGGCCCGCTACAAACACCAAATCGGGTCAGCGATTCGCTGCAAGCCACCCCTTAAGACCCGGACTGAACGCACTAGTTTGTCGCTAAGTTGGAACTCACGATGGGGCTCTCGACCGGGCCCGGACGCCGGAGGGTTGGCCTCGTGGATTTCGTTTCCTTGCATCAAAGGATGGGCAGGGTAGCGTTGATTAAGGGTATGAGACTACGATCAGGGGAAGGGCTACCTGGAGAGGGGGACACGAATCGAGAGTTCGAAAGGGATACGGTGGCAAGGGGGTATTAAAGGACTTCCCCTCGATCGTCCTCATCGGGATGAAGGTTCACGAGGGTAGTTGGCCTCCTACAGAAGGTTTCTAGACTGTGTGATGGAATATTCTCAGCGAGTTCAGCCAACGAGGTTAAGGTTCTGTCGCGCGAATCAAGTTCAATCAACAGATCGCACGATCGCACGAACAGCTTGTGTCGTTGCAAGATAAGACAAGCTTAACTCTATCCAGATCAGCTTAGGGCCAGATCAAGGTTGCATCTTAGTTCGCTCTGGTCTTGTCTCATGCTTTCTTTGATGAATAATGCTTCCGAATGTGTCCTTGAATTGCGCTAGCTTCGGCCTGGAACCATGGATCGGATCCGAGGCCACAAGGCCGGACGCTGCCAAACACTTGATAAGGTTTTCTGACCGCACTCCGACTGTGTGGACATTCGTCTCATTGGCTGCTCGATACTTTATTTGGATTTGTCATTTCACCTTGCCTTGCCCTTCGTACTTAGACCAAGATTTGGTCGGCATGTCCATGAGGACGATTTCGTTTCCAGAACTTGTAACTATCTCAATTCTAAGCTCCCTGATTCATCTATACCGTCCAGAACAAAGTGAAATAATTCCAAATTAAATTCGTATATGGGAAAAAAAAAGAAGCCGACGTCCAAAACCCAACATCATAAAGTACAAAAAAAGCTGTAGGGGGGGAAAAAACGTGTGAGAGAGAAAAGAGATCCAGGAAAAAAAAAAAGGAAATCCGCTCGATGCAAGGGATATATATATGAGGAAGCTGGTGACCATAGAGAGATAATGAACCAAGGGATGAAAAGTGGATGACGATGGAAGTAAAACAGTCCGGGAGAAAGTGAAGTGAAAAAAAGACACCCATTCCGAGAAACGGAGGATTCCGAAGTGTCCACGCTAGTAAACATAGATCGTAGATCATCAAGGGGAGAAGCGCTGCTGAAAAACACGAGGAACAGCGACCCATCATGACCGCTTTCCTCATCCAATCGTCAACTTGGACACGGGAGTGGGACTCTTTGGATCCCTAACACGTCGCCAAGTAGACTCCTTCACACCACCAACAGCACGCACACTATCGTCCCTCTCATCCAACCGATCATCCGAAACCGGCGACGACGCTTCATATTCCCCCCTCTCTCCAATCGGCTCCTCCGTAAACCGCCCAAAGCGCTCAGAAGCCACCTTCTTATGCCCGCCTTTCGACTTGGACGATCCACTCCTCGAAAAGAGGCCCAGGAACCGCTTCTTCTTCTGACTATCGTCGCTCGATCCGGAACGCTGCTTCTTCTTCAAACTCCCTTTACCCCTCCTCAAAGACGATATCGCCGCGGATTCTTCCGTCCGAGCGTGCTGACCCACAGGCGAGTCGAGCGTATCGATCGTGCTGTCTCGAATGTGCCCGCGCCGGGAGAACGACTCCACAGGCGACCCCATCATCGTCCCCTCAGTGACCATCCCCGCGTTGTTCAACGCAGGGCTGCTCGACGTGGAACGATTCCGTGCCCTCGCGTTCGCAGCAGCGGCGGAGTCCATAGCAGCGACAGCCGCATCGATGCTCGTCTTCCGATTCGGTTCGACGTTGACCAGGACCCACCCTTTACCGTCCGACGCAGGGTCCTGAGCTGACTTCCTCGACAAAGTCCGGACCGGAGTAGACTTCTTCGCACCGACGGTTCCTTGACTCGCTTGTCTTGGTCGAGCGGTGGTCGATTCTGGAGATGCTGGAGATGCGATCTTGTCCACGGGCACGATCCTCACCGACGTGCCACTCTCCATCGGAGTCTTGGGATATCCACCGGGCGGTAAGACCGTCCCAGCCGAAGTGGCAGTTTCCATCCTCGGCGCACCCGGTCTCTCCTCAGGAAGCGGAATCGGTACCGGTACAGCCGACGGAAGTGGGTACGTCGAAGGTGGAGGAGGAGGGATGATACCCATAAACGCCTTCTCGCTCTTGGGCCGCCCTTCCAGTATACTGCACGCTCATCTCCGGCTGTTGCGGTAACGGAACGTGCGCCGTCCTCGGCGTGACTTGTTGGCGTTCTTGAGGAGGATGGTCATGCCGCGTGTGGGTGTTCTGAGAATCCGTCGGACTAGCTGGACCGCTGTACGTTCCCGTCCACGTTGGAGGAGGATCCCCCGACGTTCCACTGTACGAAGTCTCCCTGAACGCATCGGCCGATAACAACCCTTCTTCCGTTCCAGGGCTTTGCGGGCTCGGCGACTCTGGGGGTCGTTTCCCGGTCGGATTCGTGCTGTAAATTACCGCACCTGGAGCAGCTCCAGCTGGAGGTGGAGGTGGGGGTACGTATTGCTTGTACATGTACTCCGAATCTGGATGACCTCTTTTCGGCGTTTGCGCGTCGTATACCCCGCTATATCCATACGCGTACTCGCTTTCGGACAACGGCCCTTCAACTGCACTAAAAGTCGTTGGCGCTTGAGATTGATACGAGTACCCTGGTGTGAAAGGTGGGGGAGGAGGAATTGGGTTGAGATCTTCAGGCCGAGGAACGACCGCCTGAGGTTCCACGACGGGTCGGGACTTGTCGCGAATCGACCCCATGGAGCCCGTTGAGTCCTTCCGCTTCGACTTTTTTCCAGTGACGAACGCGGCAGGAGGGTGCTTCTTTAGAAGCGAGGGCCTGCGCTCAAGTGTGCCGGGAAGAGGGGACGAAGAAGCTCTCGTATGGCAAAAAACCGCCTCGGCCTCGCTATCCGTCGAAATGCGCCTTTCTTTGATCAGGGCGACGGCGCCGTAGCAGCGCGGATGTGCGCCTGTCCCTCAGGCGTGGCGCAAAACCCGTTACTGGCAGCAGCTCCCAATCCAGCCATGCCGGCCGTTGTGGCGGTCGCCACGCTCATAACGCCTTCCGGTTCTTTCCCTTTCAAGCCGGGCATCCCCAGAAGAGAGGAATGAGGCGAATGCCCGCCCCTGATGGAAGGCGCGTGTAGAGAATGAGGTGGCGATGGAGGGTTCGCAGGGCAGTCGAAGATCCATAGATCCTTGGTAAGTGATTTCGCGATGCCTTGAGTTAGGTTGAGGCGTGCGTGTCGAGTGCGCGGAGAAGTCCGAAAATGTGAACGAGCGCATCGCGATCGAACGTAGAAGTTGAAAAGACTAGTGGATAAAAGGAGTTTAAGTTGAAAGCAGGCACGGAGAGTCTTTTTTGTTGTTTGACGTACGGGAGTACCCTTTCAACTGAAGCTCGTACACGTCCTCCTCTGGACGTCCTCCGGCAACCACACCTCTAGGCCACGCTGACCGCAAACTGGCTAGGATAGCAGGCGTACAGCTCTTGGGGGCGCAGATGACTCGAAGGGACTTCTGGATAAGACTGAGCGCGAAGCCCGTCCCCTGTTCGAGCCGAGACCCTTCTTGTTGGAGAGACGGACTCGACATTGGCGATGGTGATGCTGGGACGGCAGGCGAGCCTGCTCGAGAGCTTGATGGCAGGTCTAGTAAGGCGGGCATGATCTTGGAGAACACGAGCGATCGGGTGTCCTGTGCAAGTCGACCGTGCGCCAGCGTAGTCACAAATTTGAAGCGATGCGAGAGAATGGCGCTGAAGATTAGCGTCACTAAGCGCTCAGCCCTACAAGGAAGCCGAGTTAGTATTGAGTCTGTCTGAACGCTAATGTGTGTACCGGATTCCGTACTTGATGCTCTTGCTGTTCCACGACCGATCCGCCATAATGAACTCGCTTACACCCATCTCCGGGTCCTCTCGGTACACCTTATAGACGAGATGCTGTTGGAACAAGGTTCGAAGGGTTGCGATTACATTTGGGGGGAAATTTGATAAACGAAGAATTTTGGCGCCGTTGAAGGTCAAGAGCGCGAATTGATGTCGAGTGTTGTGATTCTTCTAGAATTCTTTACGTGGTGCGAACGCTGACGGGCTGGTCAGCAACGTCGAAATTGTTGCCTAGAGAGAGGTGTTGGTCGTAAATCGTAGCGGGGGGACGTAAACGGTTGAGGGGAGGGGGAGGGTGTATATAGCGGGATTGGGGGAGGGTGAAGAGAAAGAGAGAGGGATGTGAGTGCACGCGTTTGGGTTTGATCCATTTGACGACGATTAGGAATATCTGGGAATTCGTCCTGGATGGCCATGGGAATGACAGTCGTGTTGTGCTTGGAGGAGGTCCAGTGGCCTGAATGAAGACGGTCCGCACTGAAATTCGTACTCAAGTCGAATGCAAGTAAATTGAGAAGCAAAGAGAAAGCAAGTGACATTTTCAAGAAGCGACTTGTGAAAGAAACCTTGGGCTTGTTTGTGAAGCATTTGCGTGGCTTTAGGTACAGCGGATGATCAAGGCGAGAGAAGGTGGCGAGACGATAATGGAGGACAACGACTGGTCCAACGGGGGAACTGCACCGTCAGGCACGCTCGTCCAAAGCCAAACCGAACTTCGACTCTTTCCCGCGCCTTCGGCTGAGTACGACTACAAGAACGGCACTTTCCACACAACGACGGGACATGATAGTTCTATATAGAACATCCTTTTAAATATTCCAGCTTGTCGGGCGAAGCTTGAGCAATAGCTTTTCCGGATGGATCTACCTGTTGACTCGAGACGATTAAAAGGTCCCCTAGTAAGCTAAGCCAAGTGTTTGAACCTTCTAGCTCGGTGTTCCTCGCGGGCTCTCACTCAAAGAGGTTGGGGTGGTCGTGTTCTAGAAAGTACAGCAATAATTAGAACACCTGAGGTAAGAGGACTATGGTATACGAGAGACCGTTGATTCTCCTAGCCGGCAGGGGGTGCCAACGGGTCACCGAAAACGGAATGCAGGCGCTTGGGCTATGCAACATAGTACATGGAAATTTGGACACCAGCAGCATTTTACTCCAACGAAAACAAAGAGTCTAGTCTAATCTCGAATATATTCGTTAACCCATCATGCGGCGTCTCGTTGCGGAGATCAGCGGCCTTCTTCAAAGCGTCCGCTGCGCTCTTGGAGCGTCCAAGTTCTCGATAGGCTTCAGAGGCCTCCGTGTAGCAGGATATTGCTTCGCTACGGTGGCCTTGCCTGTTGTGCGTTTTAGCAAGGCCGACCAGAGCATGGGCTCTCCAGGCTTTATTGTCGATGTTGGTAGAAATCTGCAGGGCTTCAGAGTACAGCGTAGCGGCATCGTCGTACTCCTTTCGAGATAGGTGGACCGAAGCGAGGCGGCACAGAACTTGGGTTCTTTCATGTTTGCGGCCAATTTCTGTGTATATCTGGAAGGATTCGGAGTAGAACTTGATAGCCTCGCTGTACTCCCCTAGAGATTGATGAACGTCACCAAGACACCGCAAAACGTCGGCTCTCCCTTGGCTAAATCCCACCTCGGTACGTATTTGAAGGCTTTCAGAGTACAGTTTGATAGGCTCGCTGTAATTCCCTTGTGACTGATGTATATGAGCGAGACCCAGAAGAGCGTTGCTTCTCCCGGGGTGCTTGATGTTGGTATAAATCTGCAAGGCTTTGGAGTAGGATGTGGAGGCTTCGGTGTTCCCGCCTAGGTGCCGGTGCACCTCACCGACGGCCCATAAAATATAGGCTCTCCGACCGTGATCGCCGATGTCGGTATAAAGTTGTAGGGCTTCGGAGTAGAAACCTGCCGCCTTGCTGTACTGAGATTGAAACCGATGCACATCAGCAAGACCCAGTAGAGCGTCAGCCTTTCCGCGGGAGTCCTCAGTGGTTGCGCAAATATCCAATGCTTGGGTGAAGCAGTCCGATGCGTTGACATAGTCGCCTTGCAGTCTGTACATTTCTCCAAGTTGAAGGAGAAGTCCAGCATCGCGAGTCTGAGAAGCCTCTGGGTCTCCTGCTTGGGTAGGCGCTGGGACGATCCTCGGCTGTATCGAGTGCATCGCAGGTCAACCACGCAGAAATAGAGACGATATCGCTCCATCACCAGCATCACTCACTCACCATCCAAGAGATCAATTTGACACAGTCGGCTGCCATCGGTCGTTTTTCAGGGATAATGCTCCAACACTGAGCCATGAGCGAACAAAGCGCTTGGATCAACGACATGCGCGCATGGTCGGTGATGGACGGAAGGTTTCCTTGAATGACACGATTGACTACGGCGACATCCCTTTTGACATCGTGAAATGGAATGGTGTTGGTCATCACCTATCTCAGCGGGAGTCTATGAGCATCGACGGAGCACGATCCCCGTGGTATGTCGTACCTCATAAGCGATCCAGCCCAACGCCCAGATATCGCATGCAAGACTCGGTAGCTCATCCCTCAGCAGCTCAGGCGCAGCCCAGCGAAGGGTGTATTTGTCGCCGGTGAGGGTTATCGTGTTGGTGGCGACAGAGTACACTGCTTGAAGCGTCATACTCTCCTCCCCCATGGCTTGCTCCAGTCTCGGCTGCGGTTCACGTTTCTTTGCATCTTTGTCGAAGTCCTTGCTTCCTAGACGGCGCGCAGAGCCGAAATCCGTAATTACAGCTCGGAACTCAGGATTTACCAAGATGTTGAGCTGCAGACAGTTCGAATTAGCCAAACCACTAAGCGAATTTTCGACGATGCACGCCTACCGATTTAAGGTCGCCGTGATATACGGGTGGGGTCCGACTATGGAGATATTCAACCCCTTGTGCTACGTCGTAAATCTGGAGCACGACCCCTCAGAAGACGGAGAAATGAAACGGCGCTGATCGTACCAGCGAGATCCGCTCAGGAATTTCCCATTCTCCGGATGCGAGAAAGTCCCCCAAATTCCCATTTTCCTCCCATGGGAAAACCAGCCATATCATATGTTTGGACGCATCTTCAACAAATCCTTCGAATCCAACAATCCTGGGGTGTGAAAGCTCGGCCACGAACTCCGATTCCCTGAGTGCCAACTAAGAGAAGTTAGTATTTCGACCAAACTCGCCATCGGAGGAAAAATCCTTACGCCCAGTACACGTTCGACATCCGCATCATTTTCTACCTTCAGTTTCTTGACCGCCACAACCTGTTGAGGCAGACAACTCGGTCAACCATTTGCCGTGCTGACAATGAAGAGCTTATTGGCACACAACCCTCACCTTAGAAGTTTGACGATTGAGAGTCGGAGCTAAAAGGGCTCGTGAAACCGTGGCGAATCCTCCGCGAAACTCCTGGGCGCCTCCAGGGAATTCGATCAAGGAGGGATCAAGTCGCCATTGGGCGAGGCCCTCGACCCTGGCTTGCTACAAGCACAAGACCGTGTCAACGGTTCGCTACAACTACCCTTACCCAGACAAAACGCACCAGCTTGTCGCTAAGTTGGGACTCACGATGGGGATCTTGACCGGACCCGGACGCCTGAGGGTTGGCCTCGTGGCTTGCGTTTCCTTGCATAAAACGACCGGCGGGATGGTGTTGATTCAGACTTCGGGCAGGGAGGAGCTCCTTAGAGGGGGGATCGCGAGTCGAGAGTTAGAAGGGGATGAGGGGGCAAGGGGGTATAAAAAGACGTACCGTCTATCGTCCTTATCAGGTTGACGGGTCATGAGGGTATTCGGCCTCTAGAGAATGTCTAGACCTTGCGATGTTCTGTTCTCAGACAACGATAAGGTTCGACCGAGTGAGTCAACATCTCGCGTAAACAAAACAGTTGCCAGTGCAAGGTAAGACGAGTTAAGTTGCCGAACCACGCAAGGAGTAATTATGGCAGGTTGAGATTATCTCTTGCAAAGTCTACTCGAGCTTGCTTTCCTGAACAACCGTGACGTTCTGATCAAACACCGACCCTTCCCCGCGCCTATGTATATGGTTGCTCAACCGCCCCATAATACATATACATGACCAACACCTTTGACACACCGGTATTTTGTAAACGACGCTTCTAAATGACAAAGCGTATCTATTTACGAAACATCACTTTCAACCAAAGTCAAATTGGTCAGTCGTACGAAAGGCTGCCTCAGGGAAATACACATCGCCGGGTTCTGTTCATTCGGTGTCTTTCGACGCGAAACTGTTCTTGAGCGTCATCCGGTTTAAGTGGGAACCCTACAAAGCGGCTACAGGGCCTGATGAGTTCGTTTCCAGGACTTGCAACCTCATCCTCATGCATATCTCAATCCCATCCACTTCCCTGGTGATCCATACCCATCGAGAAGAGAAATAGTCCAGGAGTAAATTCCTCTAAGGAAAAAAAAAGATAAGTCGAAACACACACCATGGGGTACATGTAAAGCGGCAGAGGAAGATGTGCTCAGAGAGAAGATCTAGAAAAGTCACTCCGCCAATGCAATGCATATACGAGAATCCGCTGAATATGGACCAAAAACGGTAGGGGGATGAAAATCGGATGACGATGGAAGTAAAAGAAGTCCAGGATAGACTAAAGATATAGGGAAAAAGTACCCATTCCGAGAGAGGGGAGTGAACACAAGTGACAGATCATCAAGGAGAGAAGAGCGTCCGAGAAGGTGAGGAATAGCGACCCAATGTGGCCACTTTCTTCACCCAATCGTCAACTCGGGCATGGAAGTGGGAGTCTTGAGATCCCTTACACGATCAACAGCACCCACGGAATCATCCCTCTCGTCCAACGGATCGTCCGAATCGAGCGACGAGACGTGAAACTCTCCGCGCTCTCCAATAGGTTCCTCGGTGAACATCCCCGTTCGTCCGGTCGACTTAGACGCCTTGTTCTTATACCCGCCCTTCGACTTGGATGATATCCTCCTTGAGAGGCCCAGGAGCCGCTTCTTCTTCTGACTGTCGTCACTCGATCCGGAACATTGCTCCTTCTTCAAACTGCCTGACTCCCCAGTAAAGACGATATCGCCACGTTCCTCCGTCCCAGTCTCCTAATCCATAGGTGGATTAATCGTATCGAGCGTGTTGTCTCGAGAGTGCCCACGATGAGAGAACGTCTCCACAGGCGAGTAAACAACCCCGGCGTTGTTCAACGTAGGACTGCTCGACGTCGAGCGATTCCGTTCCCTCGCAATGACAACAGCGGCCTCCATTCAAGTCATAGCTGCATCAATGGTCGTCTTCCGACCCGGTTCGATATTGACCAGGATTCATCCTTGTGCTTTCTGGAGTAACGTCTTGGGCAGATTTCTTCGACCAAGCCCGGACTGGAGTAAACGTCTTGACGCCGACGGTTCCTTGATTCGCTCGTCTTTGTCGAGCGGCAGTCGAAGCGGGGGATCCTGAAGACGTTCCTGAGCATGACGATCATACCGCGAGTGGGTGTGCTGAGAACTCGTCGGACCAGTCGGGTTAGTTTTCATTGCCGTCCACGCCGCGTGAGCATTCCCCGACGATCCGCTGGATGCGGTCTCCCTGAAAGCGTCGGAACACAACAACCTTCTGCCGTCCTAAGGCTCTGCGAGCTCGGCGACCCTGGGGGTGGTTTCCCCGAAGAATCCGTGCTGTAGATCACAGCGCCTGGAGCGGTTCCAGGAGATAGAGGCCCGGATTGCTTGTACTGGTACTCCAATTCTGGATGTCCTCCTTTTGGGGGTTGCGGGCTCGTAGACACGCTGTATCCGCGCGCCTACTCGCTTTCGGACAGAATTGCACCTCCACTAGAAGCCTTTGGCGCTTGAGATTGAGATATGAGTATCCTGGTGTATAAATGGCGGCGACAGAAGAATTTGGTTGGGATCGTTAGGAGGACGAACGACGGATTGCGGAGTTTCCACTACGGACTGAGACTTGTCGCGAGCATTCGCTCGTCCGCCTGGAGCAAACCGCAGAATTAAGCCGTAGTAGTGAGAGCAAGTGAAGCTTGAGACTTGCGGGTCCCCTAGGTAGATGGAGCTGGACGACTGATTGTGCGGTTGATTTGAGCGTTTCCCCCTTCCGAGCCAAGTCCGACCTGGGTCTTCGACGATTGGAATGCGCAGGCTTATAGGCATCTTCCCTTTCCAACGACGCATGCACCCGCTAATCAACATCATGAACAGCCATTTCCTCTGTTCGGGGCTCCGAGTCGTCACCGGCCTCGACAGGGACTTCGAGGATCGCTCCCGTTGTTGTCATTCCCGCTTAACTAACCCTCGTCGGAGGTCGAACTTTCGAAGAAGAAGAACTTATTTTTGTCGGAGGCCAAATTGGGGACGATGGCGGGTCGTTGGATGCTGGTGTACATGATCCGGCATCTTCAATGGAGCTCCCGACGGCATAGGCTCCTTCTTCGTCATCGGGTGGAATGGCACTGTCTCTTCCTTCCTCGACAAGTCTCTCTTCGTCGAGACAACACAAAAGGACTCCGACCGAGTACGCTCGCTAGATCGGTGGTGTTGATGTCTAACTCATCGCCGAGGTACATCTGCATGAGTTGGGTCGCTTGA
>WSUB01000255.1:31980-44315 GCA_019633425.1 Tulasnella sp. 424 | reverse complement strand
CTAGATAACTGGGTTGACTAGAAAGATGACGAACCTCGTAATCCCATAAAACGATTACTTTACGTTCAGGAGTGTTCGTAGAACGGTCGAAGCCCAAAAGATCCGCCTCGAGTATATTTTGGCCAGAGGAGCTCATTGGTTGCTTGAAGAGGAGTTGGTATTGATGGGAAAGTTAGATAAACTTGAAGGTCGGTCCTCTTGTTATGTAGTGAGCGTCAATGCCTGCAGGGTTCCACGTGCATGTCGTAATACTTACACATACGCATACGACACGAGACAAGACCTGCAGAACAACCTAACCCGGAGTAAGACCTAGTTTGTCGCTCTCGAGCAAGTTCTAGGATCCTTCAGAGAGGCCATTGTCGTTCACTTATGGAGTCCGGGAACATCCATGCATTAACAAGCGGACTGGATTGGTTGGTGTCGGAAGCTGAACGCGAGGAACTTCTTTCAGAGCTGCAAAGTAAGGATAATGAGCCTGTTTCCCGATCTGCCAATTTGCCGGGCGTCAAATCAGGTGCAGTGCAACGCGCATGTCGATTTCGGATGAAAGATACACTAAAAGAGTTGTAGCCGCGTTCATAGGATTGCTACCATTGCTCAGGGGAGATTATATATGGTGGTTTCCCTTATTTTCAAACTCATGACGATCGAGGACTAGCCGACGGATGTCCGAGTCAAGGCATTTGAATGGCCGAACCCGGGTAGAGGATGGCACAGCCACCAGAAGTGAGCAACAAGCGGATCCTTCGAACTTTCTTGAGTATTAAATGAGCTGCTTAGGCCTGTACACGTACCGGCGGCTTCCATGCAGAAGGGTCAATGGTCGCCCGTCCAGATCTTTCAGTCGGACAGAATTTAAATTGAACCATCCACTTGCGGATTAAAGATACATGATCAGAGAGGAACTTCGAGTATTTAAATATACGTGAACGTTCCGCTACATCGTCAGCGAGACCGTCTCGGATCCTGGACGTGGCATAGTAAGTGTTACAATACCCTCTTTCTCAGCGAGAAGCATGTAGTCCTTCCATTTTCTACGAGATATCATCAGTCAGTCGCTTCAAAGCTTTACAGTATCATTCACTTACTTTACACCCGCTTTGCTCAGAACAGAGGGAAGTCGTTTGTACACGCGTAAACAGACGGAAGTCCATCGCGGCGCTGGAGAGCCTTCAGCTTTCATGGCTTCTAGTTCTTGCACTAAATCGAAGAATTTTGGTGGTATGTAGCGGACAGGCTCTTCGAGGAGTGATTCTTCCTGCCATGGTGGACTGCTCCCACCACCGTTACTTGGTGAGACCATATGAGGCTGCGTCGGAGGGGAGGGAGACGGTAAGGGTCTCGGAAGCGATCGAGGTTGCTCCTCTTGCCGCTCTTGAGCTCGTGCAGAGAGGGGTTCAAGGGGAACGACCTTTGAAAGCAATGCCGGTTCTCCTGGAATCCACATAGGAGGTATCCCAGTGGGAGTTAGAGGAGCGATGGGCTCGCTTCGAGGCGGAGTTGGTGGTGTTAGCTCTTCCGAATCCGCTTCGTCGGCCGTTTCCACTAAGACTTGCACTTTTTCCCCTGCTTCGATTTGGGCTTGGGTAGTCTCTTCCGCATCTACTTGCACTTGGGCCGGCTCTTCCGCCTCCGCTTCCACTCCTACTCGCACTTGGCTCTTGTCCGCTCCCATTTCCGATCCTAATTGCACTGGGGCTATCTCTTCCGCTTCCGGCTCCTCCTCCTCCTCTTCTTCTTCACCTTCGTCTTCCTCCTCGCTTGTCTCATCCTCTTCGTCTTCCTCCTCATCTGCGTCTTCCTCTTCACCTCCCGCTAGCGCACTGAGATCAATCAACTCGGCGGGCGGCAGATCAGGTTTAAAAATGGAATTCCAATCCAAAAGGTCTGCAAGGACTTGAAGGGCCGAATGAAGGGCTCCGCTTGGGGCAAGAAGCTTCACCGGGTAACCCCGGTTCCGGAGGGTCGAGATCGCATAGGCATGGTCTCTTTCGCCTGAAATGAGGAAAATGGTGGTCGTGCGCGGGCGGTCGAGTGCGTAGACAATCATGTCTATTATGATGGTCTTGTCCACTGTGCCGTCCCAGCCGTTCTGCCGCGGACAATCCCGGAGCTATAGGTTCGAACCACGGAAGGGACCTCCCAGGTCAGAGAGCGAACAAGCGATAGTAAAGAAGAAAGTCGCTCACCTTAACACCTGAATTGGAAAGGTCGTTCTTGATACCCGTGTATGCATCGTCCGACCAATCACAGTACGCTTCGAACTGGTCAATCGAGCCGAACTTGAGGGCGGCTTCGCGGATGTTGCGAATGGCCGACAGCCCAGAGGCACCTTTCGGGACAGGACAGTTCTGAGTTGTAGTAAATAAATAGCGGTATACCTGTTACGTCCGGCCCCGGATAATTACTGGACTGACTGGAGAGATGACGAACCTCGTAATCCCATAAAATGATTACTTTCCGCTCAGGAGTGTTCACAAAGCGACCAAAGCCAAAAGGATCCGCATCCAGTATGTTTTGACTAGAGGAGCTCATTGGTTACCTAGAGCGGAGTTGGTGTGGCTCGATGAGGTTCTGGCCTCTTTTTCGATGGTGGCGTGACGTCAGTGTCTGCGGGGTTCCACGTGCGTGTTGGGACCCTGCTCACATGCACGCGACACGAGACGCGACTTGCAGAACATCTAAATAGGCCGGCTAGTCAGAGAATGATAAGGGATTATAATAGGATGCCATATTATACCGTAGCTGAAGGCAATCGATTATGAGAGCTTTTCTAATATGTGCCGGGTCCGTCGCGGCCCGGCCGAAACCACGTTTCCCGATTTACTAGGCGAGTGACGGGGCGCAGTGCAACATTGCACGCAGTAGGTTATAAATTATACACTGTAATCATTATCTCGTACTTCACCATTCAGAGTATCGCTAGCCTCCTGATCCCTGTCTCAGTTGTGGATGGAGTTGAACCAGTTTCTCATGTCGAGGTTGTGGACGGACGATGCACTGTGTCGATTTGTTCCCATCCAAGTTACCGACCTTTGGGGTGGAAAGGCTAGCACAGTTCACGAAGACTAAGACTTCTTCGCTACGCATAAGGGTCGTTAAACCTTCCAATACTACACAAGGAAAACAACCCCAGTGCAAGTTAAAGATCCATCAGTGAACTTCATAAAGGGTGTATATGGGTACGATTCGAAGCGATAGATGACACTGATAGATGGGTCGGGCAATGTTAATTAAGGACGGGGTGAAGAGGAGAAGAGTCCGTGACGTTTGACACCCTGCGATCGGGAGTGACGGTGTTCTCTATAAACACCCTCGTCCTCAAGGTTAAATCCTGAGAGAAACCGTCTCCTTCCCACCACTACTACCGCCCAGTGTCACAACCCCCTCCTTCTCCGCGAGCAGCATGTACTCCTTCCATCGACTGCGTTAAATTCGAAGTTAAGTTAGATTGGCCAGATACCTTGCACCCAGGCGCCTAATCACTTTACCCCTGCAAGTGTCAAGTACGTCCAGCAACGTTTCCTCACACGGGGGGAGATAGTACCCCATAACGGCGCCAGCGAACCTTCTGCTTTCATAACCTCAAGCTCTGTGACCAAAGGCTCGAACTTCGGGGGAATGTGTCGAGCGGGCTGCTGAGCTACGGAAGACCCGGGTTGACTGCTCCCTCCGCCGCTGGGCGGCACAGTCTTGGGTTGCTGAGCTGAGGAGGGTTGATTGCTCCCTCCGCCGTAGCTCGGGGGCACAGTCTGGGGCTTTTGATTGGAGGAAATTCCAGATCCGGGTTGGCTGCTCCCTCCGCCATAGCCGGGGGACACAGTCTTGGGCTGCTGAACTAAAAAGGCCCCAAGCCCGGGTTGGTTGCTCCCCCCGCCATAGCTTGGGGGTATAGTCTGAGGCTGTTGAGTGGAGGAGGGACCAAATCCAGGCTGACTGCTACATCCGGCATAGCTGGGGAGCGTAGCCTGGGGCCGCGTCGGAGGGGAGGGGGATAGCAAGCGAGGCGATCGAGGTCTTTCCACTTGCCGCTCTTGAGCTAGCGCAGAGAGAGGTTCAAGAGGAACGACCTTTGAAGGTAACGCAGGTTCCGTTGGTATCCACATAGGAGGTATCTCAGCCGGGGCCAGAGTAGCGACAGACTCGCTTTGAGGCGGAGTGGGGAGCGCTGGTTCTCCGGAATCCCCTTCATCGTCTGTTTCCACCAGCACTTGCACTTTCTTTTCTGCTTCTACTTGCAGCTGGGATACCTCTTCAGCTTCCGTCTCCACTTCAACTTGCACTTGAGCTGTCTCATCCGCTTCCATTTCCTCATCCTCCCCCTCAACTTCGTCTTCCTCGCTTGTCTCTTCGTCTTCCTCCTCTGTTTTTGCCTCTTCGTCGTCAACCAACCCGCTGAAATCAACCAACTCCGTTGGCCGCAGGTCGGATTTAAAAACAGAATTCCAATCCAGGAGGTCTGCCAAGACCTGAAGGCCCGGATGGAGGGTTCCAGTGGGGGCGATGAGCTTGACCGAGTAACCCCGGTTCCGGAGAGTCGAGATCGCGTAGGCATGATCTCTGTCACCCGAAATCAGGAGAACGGTCGTCGTTCGCGGGCGTTCGAGTGCGTAGACCATCATGTCGACTACGATGGCCTTGTCGACTGTGTCGATCCACCCCTTCTTCGGGCAGTCCCTGAGCTACAGACGTCGAACCACACGAGGGACCTCCCGCGTCAGAGGACGAGCTAACGATAGCAAAGAGAAAAATAAGCCGCCCACCTTTACGCCTGAGATAGAAAGGTCATTCTTGATATTATTGCTCGCTTTGCCCGACCAGTCACAGTACGCTTCGAACTGGTCGATCGAGCCGAACTTGAGGGCGGCCTCGCGGATGTTGCGAATTGCCGATAGTCCAGAGGCACCTTTCGGAACAGGACAATTCTGAATCATAGCAAAGAATAATGATACTAAAACTGTCATGCGTTTCGTTCTGGAAAAGTTGACGAGAAAGATGACGAACCTCGTAATCCCATAAAACGATTACTTTACGCTCGGGAGTGGTCACAAAACGGCCGAAGCCAAAAGGATCCGCATCGGTTATGTTTTGAGCAGAGGAGCTCATGGATGTACCTGGAGCGGAGATGGTATGGATGGGAAGGCTGGGCGAGGCTCAGGCCTCTCGCTGGGTAGTGAACGTCAGTGCCTGCAGGGGTCCACGTGGGGTTTGGAATACACCGACGTAAGCGACACGAGACGCAACTTGAAGAACAGTCCAAGGAAGCCGGCTCTATATTCAGGGAGTGATAAGGGGTAAGAATAGACCCGTCACCGTCCGGGGCTTCCGGGGCGGCAATGCTAGCACAGATAGGCCTTGAGACTGAGAATTCTTCGCTGTCTATGACCGTCGTCGAACATTGGAACATTACAAAACAAACCAGGTGCAAGTTAAAGATTCGTCGGTGAACTACACAAAAGGTATAACATGTGGGTGTAGTTCAAAGCGATATGACACTAATAGATGGGCCGGGGAATATGAATTAAGGGGCGAACTGGAGAAGAGTCCGTGACGTCACTGACGTTCGACACCGCGAGTAACAGCGTTCTGTATACACACACGCGTCTTCAAGGCAATCTTCCGTTAAATCCTGAGAGAAACCGTCTCCTTTCCACTCCAGCCCGCCAGGATCACAAGTCCCTCTTGTTCCGCGAGAAGCAAGTAGTCCTTCCATTGCCTGCGTTAAATTCAAAGTTAGGTCAGATTGGACAGATACCTTGCTCCCAGGTGCCTACTCACTTCACCCCTGCAGCTTTCAAGTAAGTCCGGCAACGTTTCTTTACACGGGGGCAGACCTGATTCCATGACGGCGCCAGCGAACCTGTCGCTGCCATAACTTCAAGCTCTCGCACCAAAGGCTCGAACTTCGGGGGAACGTATCGATATCGAGCAGGCTGCTGAACTACGGAAGCTCCAAGTCCGGGTTGGTTGCTCACTCCGCCATAGCTGGGGGCGACAGTACGGGTCTGCTGAATCGAGGAAGCCCCAAATACGGGGAGGCTGCTCCCTCCGACATAGCTGGGGAGCCAGTAGGGCTGCTGAACGAAGGAACCCCAAAATCTGGACTGGCTACTCCCTCCATCATAGCTAGGGAGCACAGTCTGGGGTTGCTGAATAAAGGAAGCTCCAAATTCGGGCTGGCTGCGCATGCTCTCTCCGACAAAGCTGGAGGAAACAATCTGGGGCCGCGTCGGAGGCGATTGAAGTCTTTCCTCCTGCCGATCTTGAGCTCGGGTAGCGATCAGCTCAAGAAGAGCAGCTTTTGAAGGCAACGCAGGCTCTGCTGTAATCCACACAGAGGGTATTTCAGCGGGTGCTACAGTAGCGACAGACTCGCTTTGGGGCGGAGTGGGGAGCGCTAGTTCTCCCGAATCCCCTCCGTCGTCTGTTTCCACCAGCATTTGCACTTTCTTTTCAGCTTCTGCTTGCAGCTGGACTGGCCCTTCCACTTCCGCTTCCGGCCCTACTTGCACTTCAGCTGTCTCGTCCGTTTCCGCTTCCAGTCCTACCGGCACTTGGGCAATCTCTTCCGTTTCTATTTCCTCCTCCTCCCACTCTCCCTCTGCATATTCGGCTTCGTCTTCATATTCATCTTCGTCTTCCTCCTCGCTTGCGTCTTCTTCTTCTTCTTCCTCCTCCTCCTCCTCCTCCTCCTCCTCCTCCTCCTCCTCCGTTTCTTCCTCTTCACCTCGAGCCAACGCGCTGAAATGTGCCAAATCCGTTGGCGGCGGGTCGGATTCCAAAATTGAATTCCAATTCAGAAGATCCGCAAGGAGTTGAAGGCCAGAATGGAGAGTTCCGGAGGGGGCGATAAGCTTCACCGGGTAACCCCGGTTCCGGAGAGTTGAGATTGCATACGCATGATCTCTGTCGCCCGAAATCAGAAGAATGGTAGTGGTCCGTGGGCGTTCGAGTGCGTAGACTATCATGTCAACTACGATGGTCTTGTCGACTGTGCCGATCCACCCCTTCTTCGGGCAGTCCCTAAGCTTTACACATTGGGACCGCACGAGGGACCTCCCACGTCAGAGGGCGAACTAACGATAGCAAAGAGAAAAAAGGGCTACCCACCTTTACGCCTGAGATGGAAAGGTCATTCTTGATATTAGTGCTTGCTTTGTTCGACCAGTCACAGTACGCTTCGAATTGGTCAATCGAGCCGAACTTGAGGGCGGCCTCGCGGATGTTACGAATGACCGACAGTCCAGAAACTCCTTTCGGCACAGGACAATTCTGAATTATAGCAAAGAATAATGATAACAAAACCGTTATGTGTCTCGTTTTGGATAACTACTGGGTCGAATAGATCGAGAGATGACGAACCTCGTAGTCCCATAAAACGATTACTTTACTCTCAGGAGTGGTCATAGTAGTCACAAGACGGTCGAGGCCGAAAGAATCTGCGACAGGTAAGTCTTGATTAGAGGAGCTCATTGGAGTACCTGGGGCGGAGGTGGTATGGATGGGAAAGCTGGATGAAGTTCGGGCCTTTTTTATGTAGTGAGCGTCACCGCCTGCAGGGTTCCACGTGCGTGTTGTGACCCATACCCATATGCACCGCGACATGAGACGGGACTTGTAGAACAATTTAATAAGCTGGTCAGAGAATAAGACCTAGTTTGTCGCTCTCGAGCAAGATCCATGATTCTCCAGCGAGGTCATGGTCGCTCACTGATGGAGGCTGGGAGCATCGACGCATTGACAAGCAGACCGGATTGGTTGGGTTTTGGGAGCTAAACGGGAGGAATTCTTTCAAGTTACAAAGCAAGAAATACAGTCAGCCTATACGACTGATCGATATTTATCGTGGGGATGGGGGCAAGGACAGAGCAATAGCGAGGCAACAAAGTCTCTAGAACCTGTGCGACGCCGAAGATTGTGACACGCCAAATAGGACTCGTAGACTATGCTCCGTAATTAGTCATCGGTTTCGTTCCAATAATTAAAACCGGAGTTTAAAATGAAATATTCACTTGCGGGTTACAGATACATGGTTGGGTGCTAAAAAGATAGAGACATCGGAACACTTAGAGGGAAGTCGGAGTCAATTCCTCAGTGAAAGTATCAGATAGGAAGTGGCTGTCACTTGAACATGTATGGAAGTTCGGGTCCACTATGTCTTGAGAGAAACGGTCTCTTCCCCGGAACGCCTCATGGTAAGATTCACAAATCCCTCTTTCTCAGCAAGAAGCATGTAATCCTTCCACTTCCTACAAGATGTTCATCGATCAGTTACCCCGACACAACATATACTTGACAACACCAGCAACTTACTTTACGCCTGCTTGGACTAGAACATTAGGGAGCCGTTTGTATACGCGGAAGCAAACGGCACTCCACAATGGGCTCGGAGATCCCTCAGCTTTCAGGGCTTTTAACTCTTGCACCAAAGCTGAGAACTTTGACGGTATGGGACGGGCGGGCTGTTCTGGGATAGGTTGTCCCTGTCGGGGCTGACTGCTCCCAGCACCATTACTCGGCGGGACTGTCTGGGGCGGCGTCGGACGGGAGGGAGCTAGATACGATAAGGGAGGGGAGGGAGTTCGATACAGTGAAGGAGGTAATCGAGGTTTTTGCTCTTGCCGCTCTTGAGCGAGCGTAGAGAGCGGCTCAAGAGGAACAATCTTTGAAGGTAACGCAGGCTTCGCCGGAGCCCACATAGGGGGTATTCCAGTTGGAGCTTGGGTAGCGACGGGCTCGCTTCGGGGCGGAGTAAGGAGCGCTAGTTCTGAATCGGCCTCCTCTGTTTCCACCAGCACTTGCACTTTCTTTTCTGCTTCTGCTTGCAACTGGGCTGTCTCTACCACTTCCGCTTCCGCTCCTACTTGCACTTGGGCAGTCTCTTCCGTTTCCATTTCCTCCTCGTCTTCATCTTCGCCTTCCTCCTCGCTTGTCTCTTTGTCTTCCTCCTCTGTTTCTTCCTCTTCACCTCCAGCCAAACCGCTGAGATCAAGCAACTCCGTTGGCGGCGGGTCGGATCTAAATATGGAGTTCCAATCCAGAAGGTCTGCAAAAACTTGAAGGCCCGGATGGAGGGTTCCGGTGGGGGCGACAAGCTTCACCGGGTAGCCCCGGTTGCGAAGGGTTGAGATCGCATATGCATGATCTTTGTCTCCCGAAATCAGGAGAACAGTAGTCGTTCGAGGGCGTTCGAGTGCGTAGACCATCATGTCAACTACTATGGCCTTGTCGACTGTGTCGATCCACCCCTTTTTCGGGCAGTCCCTGAGCTACAGACGTTCGAACCACACGAGGGACCTCCCACGTCAGAGGGCGAACTAACGATAGCAAAGAGAAAATGAGCCTCCCACCTTTACGCCTGAGATGGAGAGGTCATTCTTGATGTTACTGCTCGCTTTGTCTGACCAGTCACAGTACGCTTCGAACTGGTCTATCGAGCCGAACTTGAGGGCGGCCTCGCGGATGTTGCGAATCGCCGACAGTCCAGAAATCCCTTTCGGAACAGGGCAATTCTGGGTAACAGCAAAGAATAATGATAATGAAACTGTTACCTGTCTCGTTTTGGATAACTACTGGGCTGACTAGAAAGACGACGAACCTCGTAATCCCATAAAACGATCACTTTACCCTCGGGAGTGTTCTGAAAACGGCCGAAGCCGAACGGATCCGCGTCGAGTAAGTTTTGACCAGAGGAGCTCATTGGTGTACCTGGAGTGGAGATGGTATGGATGGGAAAGCTGGATGCCGTTCGGGCTTCTTTTGTATGATGAGCGTAAGTGCCTGCGGGGTTCCACGCACGTGGAATCTATACACATACACACGCGACACAAGACGTCGACACGACTTGCAAAACAGTCTAAGTAACCCGGTGGTCAGAGAACAATGAGGGGTTAGAATAGGATGCCATATTATACCGTAGCCAAAGGGTCGGATTGGTTAGAGAGATACGTCAGGGAGAGCTTTCTTTGCCGAGCACTTAATCACGTGCCGAGTCCGTCTCGGCCCGGCCGACCATGGGACGGTGGCACAGTACAACATACACGTTGTACGCTGTAATTATGTTTTAGTATTTCAACATTCAAAGTATCGCTACCCTCCTGATCCCTTTCTTAGTTGTGGCTGGAGTTGAACCAATTTCTCATGACGAGGTTGTGGACGGACGATGAATTGTATTGAATTGCCCTGAGACAAGTTAACAACCTTTGGGTGGGAATACTAGCACAGTTCGAGAAGACTAAGAATTCTCGTTACGCATGAGCGTTGTAAACCTCCCAACACTACACAAGGAAAACAATCCCGGTGCAAATTAAAGGTACATCGGTGAATATCACGAAAGATATATGTGGGTACAATCCAACACGATATGACACTTATAGATAGGTCGAGGAATATGAAACAAGGACAGGCCGAAGAGGAGAAGAGTTCGAGCCGTTTGACACGGGAAACAGAATTGAGTAGGGTTATGGTGTTCTGTATACACACTGGCAACCTGCGTCTTCAAGGCCATCTTCCGTTAAATCTTTAGAGAAACCGTGTCCTTCCCACCACTTTTACCCGTCAGTGCCACAACTCCCTCCTTCTCCGCCAGGAGCACGTACTCCTTCCATCGACTTCGGTGAATTCAAAGTCAAGTCAGATTGGCCAGATACCTCGTCCCTTGGCACCCACTCACTTTACTCCTGCAGCTTTCAAGACAGTCGGGCAACGCTTCACCACACGATCGCAAAGACTACCCCATCCCGGCGCCCGCACACCTTCTGCTTTCAAGACTTCAAGTTCTCGCACCAAATGCACGAACTTCGGGGGGACGTATCGGGCGGGCTGCTGAGCTACGGAAGGTCCAGATCCGGGTTGGCTGCTCCCTCCGGCATTGCTGGGGGGCACAGTCTTGGGCTGCTGAACTGAGGAAGCTTTAAGTCCGGGTTGGCTGCTCGCTCCGGCATTACTGGGGGGTACAGTCTTGGGCTGCTGAACCGAGGAGGCTCCAAGTCCGGGTTGGTTGCTCCCTCCGCCATAGCTCGGGGGCACAGTCTGGGGCTTTTGAACGGGGGAAGGTCCAGATCCGGGCTGGCTGCTCCTTCCGCCATAGCTGGGAGGTACAGTCTTGGGCTCCTGAGTTGAGGAGGCTCCAAGTCCGGGTTGGTTGCTCGCCCCGCCATAGCTCGGGGCCACAGTCTGGGGCTTTTGAATTGAGGAAGGTCCAAATCCAGGCTGGCTGCTCCCTCCGAAACTGCTGGGTGGCGTAACCTGGCGCCCCGTTGAAGGGGAGGGGGATAGTAAGCGAGGCGCTTGAGGTCTTTCCTCTTGCCGCTGTTGAGCTAGTGCGGAGAGTGGTTCAAGAGGAACGACCTTTGACGGCAACGCAGGCTCTGCTGGAGTCCACATAGGGAGTACCTCGGCCGTAGCTAGAGTAGCGACGGACTCGCTTTGAGGCGGAGTGGGGAGCGCTGGTTCTCCGGAATCCCCTTCATCGTCTGTTTCCACTAGCACTTGCACTTTCTTTTCTGCTTCTACTTGCAACTGGAATATCCCTTCCACTTCCGGCTCTACTCCAACTTGCACTTGAGCTGTCTCGTCCGCTTCCATTTCCTCCTCAACTTCGTCTTCCGAGTCCTCGCTTGTCTCTCCGTCTTCTTCCTCTTCCTCTTCGTCTTCATCTCCAGCCAACCCGGTGAGATCAACCAACTCCGTTGGCGACGGGTCGGATCTAAAGATGGAGTTCCAATCCAGAAGGTCTGCAAAAACCTGAAGGCCTGGATAGAGGGTTCCGGTGGGGGCGACAAGCTTCACCGGATAACCCCGGTTACGGAGAGTTGAGATCGCATAGGCGTGATCTTTGTCGCCCGAAATCAGGAGAACAGTGGTCGTTCGTGGGCGTTCGAGTGCGTAGACCATCATGTCAACTACAATGGCCTTGTCGACCGTGCCGATCCACCCCTTCGTCGGGCAGTCCCTGAGCTTTCAAGTTCCACGTTCAAATCACAAGAGGGACCTCCCACGTCAGAGGGTGAACACACGATAGCGAAGAAAAAATGAGCGGCCCACTTTTACACCTGAGATAGAAAGATCATCCCTGATACCAGTGCTTGCTTTGTTTGACCAGTCACAGTATGCTTCGAACTGGTCAATCGAGCCGAACTTGAGGGCGGCCTCGCGGATGTTGCGAACCGCCGACAGCCCAGAAATCCCCTTCGGAACAGGGCAATTCTGGGTTATAGTGGGGAATAATGTTAATGAAACAGTTACGTGTCTCGTTCTGGATAACTACTGGGCTGACGAGAAAGACGACGAACCTCGTAATCCCATAAAACGATCACTTTACCCTCGGGAGT
>WSUB01000255.1:1338-31881 GCA_019633425.1 Tulasnella sp. 424 | reverse complement strand
TTCTGGATAACTACTGGGCTGACGAGAAAGACGACGAACCTCGTAATCCCATAAAACGATCACTTTACCCTCGGGAGTGTTCTGGAAACGGCCGAAGCCGAACGGATCCGCGTCGAGTAAGTTTGGGCCAGACAAGCTCATTGGTGTGTACCTTGGGCGGATACGGTATGGATGGGAAAGCTTGGATGAGGTTTGGGTCGCTTTTGTCTCAGTGAGCGTCAGTGCCTGCAGGGTTCCACGTGCTGGAGCATACACATACATGTACACACACGACACAAGACACGACTTGCAGAGCAGTCTCAGTAAGCCAATTAGCCAGAGAACACGACTTAGTTTGTTGCTCTGAAGCGAGATCCAGGAGCCTCTAGAGAGGCCATGGTAGTTGATTGATCAAGTCTGCATGCAGCGGTAACCGACGAGCAGACTGCCAGGAGGTTAGTTGGTGTCGGGAGAGTGTTGGGAGCTGAACTCAAGGAACTTCTTTCAGACTCGCACAGCAAGAGAGATAATCAGCATATACGGTTGGTCGATATGAATTGTGGGATGGAGCAAGGAGAAGCAGAGCACCAGCGAGGCAACAAAGTAGAACCTGTGCGACTTCCCAAAGCCTCCCACGGTCAACATCTCCGTTACACAATATCCGAGGTTCTACCGCCGCTTTGACCTTCCTGTTCGGCTACCGTTCTAAAATCCGGATGGGCATACTTGGTACTTGATTAGATACTAAATAGTGGACTATGACTTATTCTACTTTATGAATTACAGTCTTACTACGCAAATTCGACTGAAGGGTCCAAGCGCAGCACGTGACGCAAACTTCGACTAGGTGGCCCTCCGACGTCGGAGCACACCGAGGTTTCCTTCACAAAGCGCGGAGATTGTATTCATGTGGTGCTGCTGCTTGAAACGAGAAACAATGTTCAAGAGGCTTTGGGCCTTCAGCGGATGCGGCCATAACGATGATTGAGACGCGCGCTTTAAATAGGCCTTGTAGATTATCCTCCGTAATTAGCCATCGGTTTCTTTCCCATCATCGAAACAGGATTTTAAAATGAAATATACACTTGCAGGTTAAAGATACACGGTCGGGCGTTAAAAGAATATGCAGACGTCAGACAACTTCAAGGGGAGTCGGAGTCAATTCCTGGGGAACGTATCAGATAGGAAGTGGCTGTCTCTTAATATGCGTGAATCCTTCACTATGTCATAAGAGATACTGCCTCGTCTCGTCCAGGACGTTTCATGGTAAGCTTTACGATACCCTCTTTCTCAGCAAGAAGCATGTACTCCTTCCACCTCCTACAAGATGTTATTCGTTCAGTTACTTCAACACACCATGTACTTGGCAACACCAGCAACTTACATTACGCCTGCTTGGGTTAGAACACCAGGAAGCCGCTTGTACACGCGATCGCAGACGGCACTCCACAATGGATTCGGAAAGCCTTCAGCGTTCAGAGCTTTTAACTCTTGCACCAAAACTGAGAACTTTGCCGGTATGGGACGGGTAGGCTGTTCTTGGAGAGGATATCCCGGTCTAGGCTGACTGCTCCCAGCACCAATACTCGGTGGGACTGCCTGGTGCGGCGTCGGACGGGAGGGAGCTTGATACGGTAAGGGAGGGGGGGGAGTTCGATAAAGTGAAGGGGGTAATCGAGGTTTTTCCTCTTGCCGCCCTTGAGCTAGCGCAGAGAGCGGTTCAAGCGGAACGACCTTTGGAGGTACCGCAGGTTCCGCTGGAGCCCACATAGGGGGTATTCCGGTTGGAGCTAGAGTAGCGACGGGCTCGCTTTGGGGCGGAGTAAGGAGTGCTAGTTCTGGATCGGCTTCCTTATCTATTTCCACCAACACTTGCGCTTTCTTTTGTGCTTCTGCTTGCAACTGGGCTGTCTCTTCCACTTCCGTTTCCGCTTCTACTTGCACTTGGGTCGTCTCTTCCGTTTCCATTTCCTCCTCCTCGTCTTCATCTTCGCCTTCATCTTCGCCTTCTTCCTCGCTTGTCTCTTCGTCCTCCTCTGTTTCTTCCTCTTCACCTCCAGCCAACCCGCTGAGATCAACCAACTCCGTTGGCGGAAGGTCGGATCTAAAGATGGAGTTCCAATCCAGAAGGTCTGCAAAGACCTGAAGGCCGGGATGGAGGGTTCCGGTGGGGGCGACTAGCTTCACCGGATAACCCCGGTTACGGAGGGTTGAGATCGCATAGGCGTGGTCTTTGTCGCCCGAAATCAGGAGAACGGTAGTCGTTCGTGGGCGTTCGAGTGCGTAGACCATCATGTCAACTACAATGGCCTTGCTGACTGTGCCGATCCACCCCTTCGTCGGGCAGTCCCTGAGCTTTACGTCAAACCGCAAGAGGGACCTCCCACGTCAGAGGGCGAACATACGATAACGAAGAAAAATGAGTGGCCCACTTTTACACCTGAGATAGAAAGGTCATTCCTGATACCAGTGCTTGATTCGTTTGACCAGTCACAGTATGCTTCGAACTGGTCAATCGAGCCGAACTCGAGGGCGGCCTCGCGGATATTCCGAATCGCCGACAGTCCAGAAATCCCCTTCGGAACAGGGCAATTCTGGGTTATAGTGAAGAATAATGTTAATGAAACTGTTACGTGTCTCCTTCTGGATAACTACTGGGCTGACGAGAAAGACGACGAACCTCGTAATCCCATAAAACGATCACTTTACCCTCGGGAGTGTTCTGAAAACGACCGAAGCCGAACGGATCCGCGTCGAGTAAGTTTTGATCAGAGGAGTTCATTGGTGTACCTGGGACGGAGATGGTATAGTTGGGAAAGCTGGATGCGGTTCGGGTCTCTTTTTGTCTATAGTGAGCGTCAGTGCCTGCAGGGTTCCACGTGCTGGAGCATACACATACATGTACACACACGACACAAGACACGACTTGCAGAGCAGTCTAAGTAAGCCGATTAGCCGGAGAACAAAACTTAGTTTGTTGATCTGAAGCGAAATCAAGGAGCCTCCAGAGAGGGCATGGTCGTTGATTGATCAAGTCTGGGAATATCGATGCATTGTCGAGCAGACTGCCAGTGGGTTGGTTGGTGAGCTGAACGCAAGGAACTTCTTTCAGACTCGCACATCGAGAGAGATAATCAGCTTATATGGCTGGTCGATATGTACTGTGAGACGAGGGCCAAGGAGAAGTAGAGCACCAGCGGGGCCACAAAGTCCCTGGAACCTGTGCAACGCCAAAGACAGGGTGCCACCTGAAACAATACTTCTGGGCTGCTTATACAGCGAGAAGGGTTTCAGACTGCGCTCTGTAATTAGTTTCTGTTTCCTTGCCGTCATTGCGGCTGGGTCGTGGCGGTGTGAAGGAGGTCGTCCGGATTGTCCGATGCCATGCTGCCATCTTGGAAGGGTGCAAACCCGAAGCACAGTTCCCATCCGAAGATGACTTAACTGCTTCCATCCAAGTTGACGCTCTCCAAGGAGAGACGGCGGTAGTTGTTAAGCGCTTGCGGGGGTGTGAACAAGTCCGCGCACGACGTCTTGGCGATTCGGCAAACGTTATTTGTCTATCTTGGGACTAGTTATCTTTGTCGCCACTCGGCGCCAAGTCATCCGCACAAGTGTCGAGCGAGCTTGCGGTTGATGTTATAGGCACAGATCGCTCATAGCTGGCACTCGAGCCCTCAGAGACGTCCAACCCAGGTTGCTATTACGTGGTTCGAAGTTGCTGTGGACGGCGACGGGCAAGCGGGGACGGCGAATTCGGTAGAGATTGGAGCGTGGGCGTTGCAGGGTTTTTCTGAATTGGCGCGCGGTTTCGATTGTAACTGTTGGTCTCGGGGCTGTGCCTCATAGCCCGGGCTCAATCTCTCCCTCCCCTTCATCACTGCCCACTTCACCGACTACGCCTTTTCCTATCGAGCTATATACATACACAGGCATTCTGCGCCTCTGCAGTCATCGTCTTTCTCGCTCCCCTTCCCATCTTCCTCCCTCCATCGACCGCGCCCACCATGCTGCCTCTTATCATCAAGGCAGCCACCTCGATGCTCCTCGCATCCTCGCTCGCCAGAGCTCAAATGATCCAAGTCGGGCAAACTTGCAATCTCGCTCGAAACCGCCTGACGTCCACGACACATCAATTCCTCAGCGACTGCATCCCAAGTGCCTATTGCGACCCAGCAACCAGCACTTGCAAGGCCAGAGGATGTAGAACCGACGAGTTCCCTTTCAAATTCCCTACAGACGTTCCATTACCACCCCTCTGCCCCGAAGGTCAATTCTGTCCTGATGAGGGTGATCAGTGTCTGCCTCAAGTACCGGTCGGTCAGAATTGCCAGATCGATCGAGATGGTAAGTGTGGGCCACGCGTTGCCTGGGCGTATCGTTACTAAGAAAAGCTCATTAACAACTATAATACCTGTCTTCTTGCAGACGAATGCCAGCCTGCTCCAAACGCAGCGGAAATCGCGGGCCCTTGGAATACCAACGGGTCGATCTGCTTGCGATTCACCTGCTTGTGAGTGACCGACACCCCGGCACAGTGAACCCCGGAAAACGTTGCTCACGCGCGCAAATGATATCGCATCTGCTTCCGTCTTCCTTCTTCTTAAGCTGGCAAAACGTAACGGTCGGACAGCCATGCGTCTTCGATAACGTCGTCTACACTGGTTATCGCTCCGATGGCTCTTCATTCGCCAACATCATCTCCCGCGACAACTGCGTCGCTCCCTCGCTTTACTGCGACGCTCAAGACAACACTTGCAAGCAGGGGTTAGATTTGGGGGCGGCCTGCACTTCCGACAAGCAATGCATCTCGGTAAGGGTCCTTCAAGCCTTGCCGAGCCTTTCGAAACGGCGTTTCTAAACCTTGCCCGCTCCGGCATCGGCTTCGTTTTTTTATCATTACAGCATAATTGTGGCGTTGACAACACTTGCCACCTTCCTGCGGGCACTGTTATCAAGATTCCACTGTGGCAATATATCGTGACGGGTGTTGGTATCATCGCCTGTACGTGCTATCTATTTCTATTTTCGCCCACCTCCGTTCCTCGTGCACGATTTAACGTTTCTTCGACCTCTTCTCTTACAGTTGTCGCCATCATCCTTATCTCGCTCTTCATCGCTCACAGGCGCCAACGTGCCAAGACACAGCGCGAGATCCGAGAATACTTCCACGAGCAAACGACCTACCGTTCATCCATCATCGCACTGCACACCGCCGCCCGCGACCGAACGTCCATCTACAGCCAGTCCGAGTCTCGATTCTCGCAATACGACGAACACGGCCAGATGATCTACCGCGACGACGAGTCTCAACGCCACCTCCTCGATGCCAACAAAAGGCATTCTCGTCTTCGGAACAGCGTTGCTGCAGAGGACGACGAGTCGAGCGACGAAGAGTCCGCCCAGGCTAAGAGGCTTCTCGGTGGCGGTGCTGGTCCCAGTCGGGACAGTTTCAGTCAGAGCAGGCTCAGTCTTGGAGATGAAACACCTCGGGGTAGCTTCGATTACGGTCAGCCCGGTGGTAGTGGTAGCGGATACGCGGCCGTTCCCTTGCGCGGGAGCATGGATATGCCGTCCGGCAAGGGAGGCAACTTCAAGGATCCCTGGGGCCAGTAATCGAGCACTCCTTCATTTGAAAGAGACCATCCGGTCTTACGTTGGTGCTCTTGTCGCTCACGCGCCAAGGGTGAGGCTAGTTCTGTAGTTGGCCTATTTGTAGACGCCCAATCAAAGTTCTTTCACGTTTATAACCCCGCATTTTGCGCTTCCTCCTTTCACGTCTCTCCTTTCATTCTCGTGGACCTTTTTCTCTCTCATCATTACATTCTTGTGCACCATTTGTTCAGTCGTATAGGCGCTTTCATATATAGGTATCCAAAGCTGGCTTTTATATTCACGCGCGTTCCGAACAATCGTACAAAGGAATCAGACCAGAGTGATACATTTACAGAGGCTCGATGAAAGGGATAGGGCCAACGGGAACGATTCCAGTAGGGTTGACCTTTTATCCATTTCAGAGAGTCAGCAAAGTGGCGAGCGGGGGAAACAACAAAATGCCGTACCTGCTTGTGGCTCCAGTAGTAATGATGCTTGATGTGCTCCTGGTTGATCGTGTCCTTGAATGACGCGTTATTCCAATACAGTTGCTTCATCCAACGGTTGAGGTTGGGGTAGTTGTGTCGAATGGAGCCAATGTTGCACTGTAAGGGTACGTTCGTGTCTCGGGTCAGCCCTCTTTCGGAGCAAGAAGCAATAATGAACACCCTACTTTGAAGTGTCCATGGTACACGGGATCGAAGCGAATCTATAGATGCTCGTCTCGTCAGTAAGCAACCCGGGGAAAACTCTCGACTCGCTCACAATGGTGGTGAATAGCCTGACGTCGGCTTCGGTGAGACGGTTGCCAATCAAGTAGTCCTTGCCAGCGAGCATCCCTTCAAGCCGGTCGAGAGAAGCAAAGAGAGGTTTGACGGCTGCCTCATAAGCCGATTGCGTAGTGGCGAAGCCGCTCTGTCAAATGAGGAATGCCTTTGGTCAACATCAAGTTAGTTATCACAGGGGAGCTCCTCTACCTTATAAACGCCATCTAACACACACCAAAGAAAAGATGGTTAGCACGAACTACTTCGGACCGATTGCGATATGAAGCGTGACATACTGTTGACAGTATCGTAGACCCATTCGTTCGCGCTGTCAATTTCCGCCTGGAGGTCCTTGGGATAAATATCAATGGCGGCTTTATCCTCCGGAATTTGGTCGTTGAAAGCAGTGTTGAACATCCTGATGATCTCAGAGCTCTCGTTGTTCACGATCGTCTCGGCCTTCTTGTCCCACAACATGGGGACGGTGAATCTACGATATTCCTGGTGAGCCTCTTCTCACCTTCCGGAGACTCGTCAGAGGGTACACACCTTCCCTTGTACTCTGGGTTCGCCTTGAAGTACAACTCACGAATGTGAGACACGCCATACAAAGGGTCGTCTTCGGCTCCCTCGATGCTCAGGTCGGAAGCCTTTTTGAATGGCCATCCCAATGCGGCCATGTAAGGGGATACCACGGTGACGTCGATGAAGCTTTCCAAGCCCTTCAAACGACGAACGATGGCCGTGCGGTTCGCCCAAGGGCATGCATGGGAAATATACAAGTGGTAGCGACCTGAGCAAACAACCAGGTTTAGCATCATTTTTGGCCATCTTTCACCGTTCAACAGCTTACCTTTCTCTGGTGGGAACTCGCCTCCCTTTTCGATGAAGTTGCGGAAAGAAGAAGCTTGTCTTCTGAAAGCACCGTCTTTACTCGCCCATGCGAGGATGTTCTTTTGCGCGTCAGCGTGTTCCGGGTTTGCAGCCATTGTTCGTCGACTGGTTGAATATGTACAAGATGATGGAGGTCTGAGTAGGGGTCTTCTGAGGGCGAGGAGAGTTGATGGAGTAGCAAGACGATGCTGTTGACGAACGAGGTAGAAAAGCATTTTCGGGAGAGGACGAATAGGGGTTAAGCTGAACAATGATAGATTTCAGATCCGAGGCTTTTGTAATATGACGCGCCCTTCGCACGCCCGTGACCCGGAACAAAGTGCCGAGGATGTGTAAGAGCACACGTATGTAACGAAACCTTGGCAAAGCAAATTTTTTCTGGGGTACACAAACATCCTGACAAAGCCTTTTCTCCCAAGTCCCGGGTCCTGCAACACTCCTTTAGGAAATTTCACGTCCTCGAACCCCTGCTCAAGCTCAGCAGGAGCGCCTCGATCCTTTCTAATCTCTCTTTAGTATCCTTCAGCTCAGTCCGGAGCTTCTGGACCTCGGGGATTCCTTCAAGCAGACCTTCCACTCTGCGGAGACTCATCGCTATGTCATCCTGAACAACTGCAGATGGAGGACCACCCCCGCCGCCGAGACCAGCCGTGAAGATCCGGGCCAAAGGGCTGCTCCCGTCAGGAACCTGGAGGAATCCTGTGCGGCTTTGCGAGCGAAGCTGACCGGGCGACGTTGGTGCGCTTGGGGTCGAAATGAATCTCCCGCGTCGCGGTGTCCCAGGGACGGAGCCGCCACGGTCGTTCCCGTTGGGCTTGATAACTCCGATCCTTGGCGAGGCTGACCGCACGTCCTCCTCTGGTGCTTCATCGTCCAATGCATCAAGGATTTCATCCGAGACATCGACATCAAAGATGGCATCGAGCAAGTCGTGAGATGAAGATCCGACCATCGCTCTTTTGGTCCCATGATCAGCCGTCGGGCAGCATAAAGCCGTGCAAAGAAGCTCACTCGAGGATCGAAACATTCTTGATGTGACGCGGAAGGCTTTCGAACAAAGCATATGCCTTATCTTTCCCTGTCTCGATAAACTTGCTTCCGGGGGCGAAGTGTCGCTCATAGACGGTGATGCCGACTAGAAGGGGCAACGACTGAGTAAGACGGAGGTCAGTTTTCCAGCCGTTTTCGAGCGATATCGGAGTAATCTTACGGTAAATCGTATCATAAAGACATTGATTGTGTGGAATGTCCGGGGCGATACGATATAGCTAAGTGGGAGAAGGGTCACGTAGGCAACCAGGTTGAAAGGAGGTTGATACGAGAAGAGGGCGTCTGTCTTAACCCTGAAGGGAATGAATGCGTTCAGTTCGCCGACTATTTCCATTTGTGCAACTTGGAAACTCATACCCTTCGAGAGTCGAGATTGCGGATTGGAAGAGGTACTATCAACGAACAGTCGAGCCATTCAGCGGTGCTCCAGTTGGCATCTCCCGAACAGCAAGATCATACCTCTTGAGTAGCATTCGCATCAACTTTAGCGTACGTGGCGGAAAGCTATGCAAACGATCGTATCCATCTTTACAGCATGCTCCAGTCCTCGAAACGCGTACTTACAATGGAAATCAAGATCGTGATCAAAAGGGTATTCGAAAGAGCGGCGAAGAGCACCATCAACGGAGGTCCAAAGATGGGATGGAAGCTTTCCGCGACGCTGAATGACAAATATCTGGAAAACGGCCTGGATCAGATTCCGCTGGAAGCGATCAAGCCAATCGACCGTACGTGTTCCCAAACCAAATCTGGACCATGAGCCAGGCAATCTTTTTGAGCGTCCACTCATCCCCAGCTGTATGGGTCCGTATGTCAGCCACGTCACGAAAATCTGGTCGAAAATTCCCTTACACAGCTTCCACAGAGTGAAAAGTAGACCGGAGAAGCTAAGTCCAAGTTCAGTTGAGCGAATAACGTCAGAATCTAGAGACACCACTCACCAAGTAGCAGCTACACCGATGAACAGCGAAAACTGAACAATCATTGCTCGAAGAGCCCTAGAAACATGGTCTGTATGAGAATAGCTCCTACAGCACAACCGAACCTGTGCCTACACAATGACAACATGGTTCGAGATGAAGAAGAATGCGACTCTATAGCACAGCGGACACGTTAGTCGGACTCGTTCAGCCAGGGGAACCCGCAACCGCGCACCTTGGGAACAAAATACATGCACCGCAAGCCAAAATGTCGAAGGCGAGGTCATTGAGTTTGTCCTAGTAGTATGATTACGCATGGCCATCAGTTCCTGAAACAAATATACGAAGCAATCGTGGCTCACGTCATGGGTAGCCAGTCCACGAATGCGGCATCCAAGGTAAATCAAGAACAGGAAGACTAGTGATGTGCAGTTAGACGTGAAGTCTTCCTATGGTAGTTTAGAAAGGAACATACTAAACGACAGGTCAAATCTGCAGAACAATTTATTGGGATCAGTACACGGCATTTCTCAGGTTGGTGATTAAAAGCATACCCATTCCACATCTACGGGAGGTAAGAATGAGCGGTTCTGGAGCATGCCAGCGGATACGCGTAGACAAAGAGACTCACATTCGCAACATAGACTGAAGGTCGAAGTCAAAGGGCGTATAAGTAACCTCGAAACCAATGGTCCACCATCATCGTGCTCACCCTGCCAGCCGTGTTCCTGCAGTCAAAAGCGTGTCAATGAGCCGCATGACTTACAGACTCCAGAATAGTCAGCTTACCTGAGATGATGCAAATTCATCCAAAATGAAGCCGAAGGCATATACGCAGAACGCGATTTCCGTCCATTCCATCGTTGCGAAGTTCTTAGCTGCAGAAAAAGCACCTGTCAGGTTACACATTCCTTGCGCCTCGAATCGCAAGTGCTCTCACTTGACAAGCAAAGGACAAACAGGAAAAGCAGGATGGAGAAATTGAGTAGTTCGATGAGGGAGCGGTACTTGGGAACCCGAAGGCGATAGTGGTCGAGGAAAGGAGCTCCCTTGGGGTCGTGATAGGTGGCGATTGCTCGGGCCTTGTAATTGTCCGCAAGGAGTGAGTGGCTCGAAACCGTCGAGAAGAGCACACGGCCGCTCCAAATCTCGTTGATAACTTCTTGGACGAGAGGCGAAGCAAGGAAGTGCTTCGAATCGGTCATAATTGCCATCTGCAGGTAATGGAAGCAATCAGTCAGGACGAGTGGCTCCGCAAAATCTTTCACCTATGCTGAACTGACCTCCAATGCGGTTAACGGTTCCTCCAGATCCTCATCTTTCACTTCCGCTCGGATGGCGTTCATCGCCTCTCGAGGTGCTCCTTGCAAAGCGTTCCACGGGGTGGTGCAGACCACGACAAGGTTAAAGCCGACGAAGTCTCGCAACAGCTTGATCGCAAGGAGTTCGCAGAACGCGGCTCGGGTGTAACATAATGAGGCAAATGCCAAGTCCTCGTCTGCGTTCGCGATGAAGTGAGACCTGACCACGAGGCAAGCGTGAATGATCGCCTTGTTTTGTAACCTGGCATAATCTGCTACGAGGGGTTTGACGATTGGAAAGTTGACCTCGGGGGCGTTCTATGAGGAGTAGGGGACCGGTTAACGAAAACCCGATGTTTGCAACAGGGTGGACCACCAAAACTAGTTACTAACCATTTGATCCCACGAGAGAGTCGAGTCAATGTTTTTCTGGATAGGGAGTTGGTTATACCTCAGGATCCATCGGTAGTAAGGAGAAAATCAATTCGCGCGCACGATAACATCCCGTTTTATTCGACGGATGAGTGGGAACACCTTGGTATCCACAATGTCATCTTCCGTGATAGCAAGAAGAGGTCGTGTTGATTGATCTTCAGTGTCCATTGCGTCTTCAGGTGCCCTTGAAAACTGCAAAGGGGGGGGGGCGGAAGGAGTGATGGCAATGGCCTGCAGGAGAGTGTGAAGAGGAACGACGACTGGTCACCCGGACAGCGGGAAGTTCGACGGCATTATTCTTTGTAGTCACTATTCGGTCCGTTTCCGCCGGCGATCCGCTCAACCCCATACTGCTATTTTTAGTGCCTGTCGCGCCGATGGAGAACCTCTTGTAAGTACATTATCAACTGTTAGGAAACATTGTGAAATGGGCTAGATCCGGGAGACTTGATTGATGTTGATAGCTTGAAGCAAGGGGATTTTGTGGCCTGGTTCAGAACGATGATCATGAAATCCTCGAAATAGCCAACAAGAACAATCCGTGCGCTCCAGCCTGCAGGAGATCATTTGGGGGACACGCAACCTCCGATAAATGATAACGTAATACCTTAGTTTATTTGTGTACCTCACCCCCGTTAACACATGGTGGCGCGACTCGCACGATCACGGTCTCTGAAAACTCCGCCACCTCTCAGCTTTCGCTTCGTCCAACTGCCTTCCAACCGTCCAACGCCCCAAACAACTGCGTCGATTTTAGAATTAGAAGTAGATGGCGTCAATTGGGGAACCGAAGCCCATCCGAGTCCTCGTGGTTTGCCTTGGGAACATCTGTAGGAGTCCCATGGCAGAAGCTGTTTTGCAGCACCAGGCGGACAGACTAAAGTTACCGGTTACCGTTGATAGCGCGGTAAGCCCATAATTGGCTCACTTTTGAGAAGGTCGTTTAATAACCACGGGGTATATATAGGGCACCGGTGACTACCACATAGGAAAACCCCCTGATGCAAGGCGAGTAGCGTAGTCTGTTTATGGAGCAAATACCGCCCTACTCACGATGGGCGATTTGAAACAGGACAGTCGCTACCTGTAAGAAGGTATATCGGCTTCCTCTTATTACTATCGCGATGATTGAACCTAATCAGTCCGTGGAATGACTCTAGCACGGCGTACCGATACACCATCAAGCGCGACAAGTCGAGGAAAAGGACTTCAACGACTTTGACTATGTATTGGCCTCTGACAATCAGGTCCGTTTCTACTGTATCTTCGGATACGCTCCTTCCTCTTACAAGGGATTTGCAGAACCTCTCCAATCTCCAACGAATTGCTCCAAAGAACCCCACGGCAGATGGTAGGGCGCCGAATCTTTTCGATCCCCTATGTAGGGCTAATATTTTGCCTCCCATCCAGTCGTCATCTTTGGCTCTTTTGGAGACGGCAAGGCCATCGCTGATCCGTACTACGGAGGGCAGTCTGGGTTCGACGAGTGTTACGAGCAATGTTTGGCGTACTCTGAAGGCTTATTGAAGTCCGTCTACGGAGAGGAAATTTATAATGCTCGGAAGAGTGAGGCAGGGGCAACTACCAGTTAGCTGTAAAGGCTTTAACGAGAAACGGTAGCATGGAACAAGAGCGAAGAGCTGGTTACTTAAATGGAGAATTGAGGTAGCTGATTTCGGTGTTTGACGAGGTGATCGACGAGCCCTTTGATCTTGTGAAGCTTAGCGAGCCGGACAACAGGAACAAACCCGTGTGCTCCAGGACATCATTTGGTAGACACGCAAGGTCCGATAAATGAGAACGTAGTACCGTGGTTTATTTGTACTCCACCCTGTTAACAAATGATGGCGCGACTCGCACGATCACGATCTCTGAAACCCCCTCCACCTCTCTGCCTTCGTTTCGTCAAGCTGTCTTCCAGCTATCAAACGCCCCAAACAACTGTGCCGATTTTACAGTTAGAAGTAGATGGCGTCCGAGTCAAGGGGAGAACCGAAGCCCATCAGAGTTCTTGTGGTTTGCCTTGGGAACATTTGTAGGAGTCCGATGGGAGAGGCTGTTTTACAGCACGAGGCCAACAGACTAAAGTTACCGGTTACCGTTGATAGCGCGGTAAGCCCATAATGGCTCGTTTTCGGGAAGGTCGTTTAATAACCACGGGTCATTGGTAGGGCACCGCTGGCTACCACGTAGGAGATACCCCAGATGAAAGGCGAGTGCCGTGGTCTGTCCATGAAGCAAGTATTGCCCTACTCACGATGGGCGCTTTGAAACAGGACAGTTGCTACCTGTGAGAAGGTATCGGCTCCCTCTTAACTCTGTCACGAGCGTCGAACCTAATCATCCGTGGAATGACTCTAGCACGGCGTGCCGATAAACCATCAAGCGCGACAGGTCGAGAAAAAGGACTTCAAAGAATTTAACTATATACTGGCCTCTGATCATCAGGTCCGTTGCCACGCCATCCTTTGAACAGGCCCCTTCCTCATATTAGGCTTTGCAGAACCTTTCCAATCTCCAACGGATTGCTCCAAAGAATCCCAAGGCACATGGTAAGTCGTCGGGTCCTTTAGATTCGTTGTGTGGAGTTAATTCTGTACCCCCGCGCAGTCGCCCTTTTCGGCTCGTTTGGAGACGACAAGGCGATCGCAGATCCTTACTACGGAGGACAGTCTGGATTCGATCAGTGCTACAGGCAATGTTTGGCGTACTCTGAAGGCTTATTGAAGTCTGTCTACGGAGATGAAATTTATAACGCTCGGAAGAGCGAGGCAGAGGCAACAACTAGCCAACTGTAAATGCTTTAAAGAGGAACGGTATAGTGGAACAGGAGCGAAGAGCTGGTTACTTAAATAGAAGAATTGAAGTAGCTAATGCTGGTGTTTGAAGAGCTGTTCGACAGCCCTTTGGTCTTGTGAGGCATTCCATGCCGGACGGAAGCAGGCCGAATGCGCCGAGGACGGCGACGATACGTGGGTCAGCGACGCGTATAAAGAGTATTTCTCAGTAGTAAGGCCAGTAATATTCCCGCGAATCTCGATAGGCTTCCGAAAAGCGTTCTGGAGAGCGAGTCCTGAAGAATTTGGGTTCGTAAGACACTGGACGTCCTCGCATAAAATGTGAACACACGCATACCTCTCAGGTCGAAGCATGTATCCTCCATCTCGAAGATCGACAGGGTAGCGTGGCGGGTATACTACATAGCGTTCGGGTCTGCTTCGGCATTCCGGAGAGCGAGATCGACCCCGCTCGTGAAGGCGTTGGCTGCGACCATCCCAAGCCGGCGCGGGCGGCGGCGAGCAATCTTCGCGGCCATAGGCCCGATAACGTTCGTACTCCTCGAAAGCTTGAAGACGAGGCGAGAGATCACGAGATTGTCGAGACGGATATGGTTGGGGCGAGGGTGCCCTGGGGGAACGCCCTGGCATTCGTGGGCGCCGTACCAGAGGCGGGACCGAGACCGCGGGTCTTGGCGGAAGAGGATGACTGTGGAGTGAGAGATTGTTCCAGCGATGCTAAGAAAAGTCCGGTTTTTTTGTTGCACTCACATTTGCGTTCTGGTCGTTTGTAAGCGGGGCGCCAACCTCCGCGCCCGGTCGACCAAAATTACACACTCGCCCATTTTCTTACGGTGCATGCCAGAGATGGCTTTATCAACCGAGGTTTGCTTGCTCAAAGTCAAGAACGCGAACGTTCTGCTCTGTTCCCGGCATCTGGCAATAAAAGTAGAGGGGTTGGAGGTCAGACCCTGAATTTCGCCCACAATGCACTCGCAGAGAAAGCGCTAGCTCACAGGGCGATACGAACGTCCGTCACATCATCTTCACAAACTGCCTCAAAGTTGCGTCTGAGATCTCTTTCCTTCACGTCGCCGGGCAGGTTCCCAACGAATATCTGGCGGAAATGATGCCCTTAGAACTTTAGGCGAAACCCAGTCGGTTTTAGAATTGGAAATTTCATCGCTCACCGTTCGCTTTAGGAGATCAAGATCGGCATTGACAGGATCCGTAGGTGGCGTAGCGGAACTCATGAGGACCAGAGAGAGCCGGAGGGGGAGTGATTGGAGTGATGTGCAGGTCGGGGCGGACGACAAGTAGTACACTCGACCCTGTCGGCTACCTTCCTCTTTAGCCTTTACCGCTCTGCTATAACCCCAAATATTCCAAACAGAAGCGGAGCGGAGACCTTGCAACCATCGTACCAATGCAGTTGACGCGTGCTAGTCGGATCAAACGCCTTTTGGGGACCCAACTTGGTGGACAAGGACCCTTTTTCAAGTCCTGAGGCGCGTCGGAGACAGTCCTCACGACAAAACGAAAGGAGGGAGAAAATGATAACGCCCAACCCGTACATACATACAAACCATACGAAAAAGGGAGAGGTGCGAATGTGGAGCGAAAGACACGTCGCAGAAGATCCCCAACTCAGTCGTAGACAGGAGGGTTCAGTCGGTCAAAATGGCACATCGTTCCTGATAGCACGCACCATGTCTCACGTTCGCTTATGAAAGCCTCCACTCGCCTCGCTCCCGCTGGACTTCCTCCCTGAGCCAGAACATACTTACCTTGCGACCTTGACTATGTCCACTAACTTCACTGCATGGGGTGTTTCCACCACGCGTCCACTACCGCCCCGACTCATAGAACTGACTGAACCCCCCTACTTCCCTCCTCCTCCTTCTTCGACTTCTTCTTTTTACTCTATAACCGCCTAAACCAGAATCTTTCCCCTCTAACCCTTCCAGAATGCGCGGAGAGACCTGCGAACCTATCGCAACTTTCTTCAGGTTCGTTCGTTCAGTCCACTCTTTCGAATCTCACTCACGGGGATTTGCACAACAGCTTCATCTCCGTTATCCTCCTTATATTCGCTCACGTATATCAGCAGACAGCCACGTTAACCACTAGTCCAGGCGATGATGGGCGACTCTTTCGATCGCTAGGTATCCCAAATCAGCGCCTCTACAGTCCTAAAGAAGCTGCATCTGCTATGTCTGCTGCTGCGTACACCAATTATGACGCACCCGCCTTTTGCACTCTGAACTACTCTGACAACGCCATTCACCAAAGGTTCAAGTCAATGCAACGAACTACGGCTGAGCTATTTTTGCATGTTGCAGGGCATCGTCTCATGCTCAGCTCACCGGTCGAATCCTTGGCAGGGTCGCATTAAACGCTGCCACAGGCGTAACATCGCCAGGACTCTACACCGAGAACGCATCAATATCCCTAGGCAATGAGCTCGACCTACGAAACATTTACTCATGAGGGCTGTACGTGCGTTGCGTATTTCATTCATTTAGACGAGGCGACTGCTTACCAAGCTTGGCTTTGCTTCATCTAGGGTACTGCGCATACCTCAGCGATACTACAGGACAGTGCAGCAATTCCACATTCGCCAACGGGTTCCGTCCCATGGACGTCCTCCTCAGCGACACCCCTGAAGCCTACTCCATCCAAACTCGAACGCTTGTTCCTAATTCCACGGCGTTCAAGAACTCTTCCTATCTCACCGGTCTCACCAAGCCAGCATTCTGGCTGGTGTTTGTTCCAACCCTCTGTGCTGCTCATGTAAGATATGGTCTGCTCATTGAAGCACACCCTCATCTAATGTAACCATTCCCCTTGACTAGTGGCACTGTAAAGAACAAGTGGACATTTGTCATTTCGTCCTTCTTGTCTATCGTTGGCACCATTTTTCTTCTGATTAGCGCCTCCGTATATCGATAAAGCCAAAACCGTTAATCCGGCAGTGGTACGTCGATCGTTAGTTGCATGCCTACTTTAGATCTCAAATACCGTTTTCATTAGGTTCGCGCGACAGCGTGCCATTAGGCATTGAGGTTCCGGCAAGCTCAGGCCCATATCTAATATGGGCCGCATTCGTCAACGCTCTTGCTCTCAACTGCATCATAGACAATCAGGCTCGTGCCTGCCTTTGCAGTCCAAATCTCTTCTGCGTTCTGATGGTTTCCCCGCTGCCCTGTTTGTTGGGCCTTCCTCAAACGCTAGATGATTCGAGTCTGCCTTTGTCTCTAAATCCGACGCAGCTCATTTCTTATTCTTATTACGATTTTTGTTCCTCGTTTACGACGTAAAGTCTTTTGACGCATGTAACTCATGTCATGTAGATATCCGGACGAGCTGATGATCAGGACAAAGGAAACGCTATCGGAACCACATGGCAAGGACAGAAGAAAGCAAATTTGCATGAAAAGCTAAGACACAGCGTGGCAATCGAGTCGTTATTGTATTAAGGTCGAGAGGATCAATTAGTCCAAGTCCAGAATCAGAGAAAAGTAGCGAGCCCAAGAGAGGTAAAGTGAGAGGAATCATGAGAATGATTTGCGTGTGATGAAAGCGAATGCCGCATGCAAAGAAGGAACAAGAAAACGAAGGTCTAAAAGGATATTACTGAGCATACTACAGCAAATCGCAGAAGGGGCAGTTAAGATCCAGGGTTTCTCGGAAGGTGACGGCGGCTAGAAAGGAATCGAATAAGATCATTGTGGCTACTGTTGAAGCAAAGATCACTCACGTATGGCGACGAGAGCACCAAATATGCCAAACATGACGAGGAAGATAAAGCCGTACTTGATAACAATGTTACGTCGCTGGCGTCGCTGCTTCGAGCTGTACAACGAAGGGCGGATCTGCTTCGACGGTCGCAGCCAAAATAGCACTATTAAATAGGCCCCGTTAGGAATCCATTGCTTCAAAGCCCAAAAGAGACTCACTTGTAGAGTGCGCCGAGTCGACGAACGGAATCACGAGTGGAATAGCGAGAATGAATAAAAGGACGTGGGCGAGAATGAAGTCACCGCTCCACAGAGAAAGTTCCAATATTTTGATACCGAATTCACGAGCCGGTTGGGACAAGGCGTGCTGACCGAGACCGCGACCGTACCACCTCCCAGACCACCACGCTCTGTTCGTCTCGTCATGCTTGAATTCTCTTGTGAGGAACACTGAAATAAAGACCTTGTTGACAGCTCGTTGAATCGCAACGATGGCGATGACTCCCAGAACGGCGTGCGATGCATCCCGTCGTTCGAGGTACCACTGTAACAGACGATCAATACCACCTCAAAATGTGTACGCAAGTACAATCTCACCAAGAATTCAAAGAAGCCGACCATGCCGACCAATGCCAGCACGTGCGCTATGGATGCAATCACAGCGGGGAACTTGGTGTAGCAACCGTCGAGGACTGGTCCCAAGCAAACCGAGACGAAGAACAGGACCAAGAGCACCGCGGCATTCCACACAAGAGGGCCGATCGCCACAACGCCAATTCGGATGAGGGGGCTTGGAGGCACCTTGCCATTAACAGGGAATGAGCCAGCGAACATGTACGCGACTGAACAGGTCTGTTTAGCGCAGGTCGCAGGACGGTGGATATATCGAGTCACTCACTGGTAAAGATGATTGCCAAGCAAATAGGAATGATAATTTCCGTCACAAGGACATTTTTGAACTTGGTACGAGGTAAGTCGGGGAGCAGAATCTCCGATGGGTAACCGAGTCTTTTCCTCTTGAACCCCGTGATTGCTGTCCGTGACAAGCGACAATATCCAATCCAGGCATTCCTGTGGGTCCGAGCGTTACCTCTGAACATCCATCGCAGGAATTCTCGATAGTCGATGATAAAGTCAACGAAGGTGAACTGATGCGGGTTGAACACGAAGGGCGCGATGCACAGCGACAACGCGGAGAACCAGAAGTAGATGAGGTGGGGCATCCAGATGGTCATTGTAATGTAGAGGAGGAGGATGAGGGTGCGCATGCCCAGATAGATACTTGGTCCGGAAAACCGTGAGTAGAGGATCGCAAAGGATAGTCGGGTTGTGGCGAAACTACGACCAGTGGCAATGTAACGCGCTCCACCGAATGTCAAGTTTGTCAGGATGGAGCTGCTGTAGATTTGGGTGGAGATGACCTCAAAGACTGGGGAGAGCGATAAGAAGTGCTTGCCCAAACGTATCAGAGCCGAGCCCGTTCCGTGGTCCATTAATTCTATATTAAGGTGGTCAGTACGTAGGTAGCAAGTTGATATCGATTTAAATTCACCTTGGAGGAAGAGCGGCACGAAGGCGATGAAGAACACCAAGAAAATACTGACAATGCACCGACGGATCCAATCAAACACGGGGACAAGGTTGTAGCAACCAGGTTGGCCACCGATGAATTGACCTGGGCTGCTGTACTGGCAGATCGTAAGTTGCTTGTTCAGCGTTCCGAGGAAGAGCACTATTACAGGATGCACGATTAGCCACAAGTGCACGTCTTCCGTGGGCTGCCAGTCACTCACAGGCAACCATGAAGACTTGAACCGACAGGACTATCAAGATGTTGTTCATGTGGAATCCCGGGCCCGGGTGGCCATAGTAGAACGTCATGAAGCGGTCGATGGGAAGTTGGCTTCCGAGGTAATAGTACTCCCGACTGAGCATTTGCTCACCCATACCCATTCCAAGCTTGGTCTGGAAGTTAAGAATTGTACCGAGACCGAGATCACGACCTTTGCCGAATTGGACGTACTCCGAGTGCTTGAGCCGTCCTCCGCGAGCAAAGGCAGTCATACCAGCGAAAATGTCTCCGTTGAGGTGGAGACCCTTCTGCGCCTTGGACACGCCACCGCGGGTGCACATGAAGAGGGCGTTGAAGAAATCGGAGTGACCGTAATGCAGCTTGCCACCCAACCAAGCCCCCGACCGAGCGAACAATGTACCGAATGTCTGTTCCTTCTCTGCAGCAATGTCACCGAGAATACCGATGTTCTCCGAGAAGATGTACTCGCGAGCACCAACGATAGCGACGGGTTCCTTGGCGAATTCCTTGTGGCCCCATTGCGCGTAAGGGCTCTGACCTGATGTGTTAAACTCCTCAAACTCTCCAAGAATGTTCCGGATCTTGAGACACTCCTCCAAGTAACTATCTTGGTTGGCATCGATGAGCTGAACGTATTCTCCGCGGTAGAAGATGATGGCGTGGTTCTGGTTATCCGACTTGCCGTCTCCAAGAATAGGGTTGCCGGGGAGCTCGATGCGGAACTTGGGTCTTCTCCTGCCGGTCTCGGGGATGAACTCGCAGTGACCATCGATAAGGGCAGAGAAAAGTCGAGGTTCCCCGCCTTCCTTCCTTGGTGGCTCTTCATCGAGGTAGGCGATCTGCAAGTCGGGGTACGCGCGAAGCAAGAATTCGGCATTTTCTCGTTCTTCCCTGGAGAATCTGGAGTACCTCTGCATCGAGACGCAGAACTTGAACTTGCGACGTGCCATGCGCTCCAATTCCCGCTCCAGTTTCTCCGTATTGCCTCCAAAAAGCTGTACGATCTCCGGATTCTCCACTCGGTACAGAAGTTTGATAGCCTTGGAATAGTTCATCATGCCGGATACCGTTCGGTACAGAGTCTGCGTGCGCAGCGACGCCCAGATACGGGTGCGGAGCGTGTACTCCGGCGCAGCGCTCTTGAAGCCGATAGCGTAGAATGGAATATCTGAGGCCCTGCCTTCCTTTTCCGCTTCACCGGCGGTTCCGAACGGACTTGCACCTCCAAACCCAGACGACTCTTCCGCCAAAATCTTGGTATCCTTGACAAAGCTGTCCCACTCGATTGGATGGAGGTGTTTAAGATATTCCAAAACTGTGACGCGGGTATTCTGGTATTCTACTCGGATAATCTCCCGGAGAGAGAGGAGAATCCTCTCCGAGTAGTGGGGAGTGAGGACGGTGAAAGTGGGCATGGCGTCGACGGGGAGTGGCTCCGGAAGGGACGTGGCGAGAGATTGGGCGAAAAAGGAAATGCGACGTTCGGCTTCGCTGCCAGGGGGGAAGAATTCGCCGGCAAATCCCTTGTCGCCTTGAGAGGTGAAGAATGGAGGTGCCCTCAGTGACCGGCGTCCGTCCGTTGGGTTCTCAACCTGATGATAGAGCAACTTTGTGACGTAGTCAATGGATAACAAATGCTCCCGATACATGGAAATAATGATGGCGTTCCAAATCTGAGAGACGAGAATCTGATGGAGGAACGTCAGACGCCATGACTTGTAAATACCACGAGGTAAGCCTCACCTTGGGCTTGTACTTGACCTCCATATCACCCGTAGCCAGAAGCTTGGCATAGATTCGCTTCGGCAGTCGGGTATAGATATCTTTCCATGGTGTCCAGAGAGACAACCCAAGTGCGAAGCTCCTTCCGATGGAATAGACCGAGTTCCAGATGACGTACCAAAGGAACGTATCCAAGAAGAACAGGATCAAGTCCATCACATACATGATGGTCAAGGTAAAGGCAGCCTGCTTCGAACACAAGTAGGTCGAGAACAGTTTGTCCGAACACCCTTGAATCTCCATTCCAACCATGACCCGAATGGAATCTCGGAATGGTAGAATTAGGAAGAAGTAAGACTCGAAAAACTTGCATCCAAAGATGAGAACCCAAAGCATGATGGAAGCCGTCCGGGTCTTGCGATCCAGTACAGGGTAACTGGCCGTGAATGTCTGACTTGCGAGATATTTCCGTGATTTGCCAGCGACTCGATTCCCAAACATGCGCCCAGATGGCACGATGCTGAAAAGAGCTGTGGCGACGACCGAGATGGAGAATTGAACAATGCCGAGGATGACTGGAAGTTTAGATTCTTGTTTCGGGTTTTCGTAGAGCGCAATGTAGACGGTGGGACCGGCAGTGAGGGCAAGGGTGACGAGGAGGAAGATAAGTCGACGGACAAGGTGAGAGGTGTTGTTCCAAGTGGTCGGGATGAAGCTGAACTCCGCGAGGGTGGTCGCAATCATGATCAAGGTGGCTACGGCGCCACCCAGCGCAGTCGCGGACCACTGCATGGCCACTGTGGGCTCGTCGTTGTTATCGGCTCGGCGGTAGACTCGGGGTGAGTTGTAGGCGGTGTAGAACCAGAAGATGGAAACGTGGATAACCCAAATGCGGTTAAAGTGGACAAGTAGTTGGAGGAACGTGCGCTTTTCTTTGTACGTCTTGAAGAACGCCCTGCTCCAGTCGATCTTGTCAAAGTACATAAATCGTTGGGACGGTGGGATGTCCACAAGATGCCGCTGATGAGGTATTCCAGTGTCAGAATATGTTGGGACACATTCGCTATCAATCCCGTACCTTGTCTTTCAGTGGAATCCTCGCAATGCCCTCAGGATACCAAAAGAGCTGGTTGACATCGTCATATCCAATGATGTCCTCGTGATCCTTCTCCCTCCGGACGAACTTGCCGTCAACAACCTCGTAGCCTTGGTCGCGGAGGAGGGTGTACAGTGGTTTGATTACCGCCCTCAGATAAACTCCTTCGGGAACCGGATCCATCCTGTTCTGGCATTCAGGACTCCGGTAGTAATCATCGGCGCACTTGAAGATGAAGCACAAACACTCGGGCACAAATCGCACTTGCGCGGCTTCACCCCAGCACAACAGGTACAGCGCAATCTGCCTCATCCGATCGTATTGAGACATCTGGTTCATCGCCGCCCTCCACCTGTTTAGAGCGCTGTCCAATGACTTCTCGTTCGGAGTCTTCCCAGCGGGACCGCGTTTAAAAGACTTCAACCGGTTCAAGTCAGGGTTGTTGCTCTGGCCAATTGCATCATCCAAATCTAGCTGGGCGGCAAAATACCACTTGCGGTAATTGGCGTGTTGACCACCAATGTAGTCCGCGTGAAGGGTGAGGAGCGCTTGATTGGGTGACATTCTTGACGCTCGGCTGTCAAGGAGTTGCATCAACAAGTCCCACTGATAAAAGTAGGAGTTAGGTATGAATGGAAAACGAGAAAAGATGGTTGAACCGACCTGATTACGCATCGAGTCCCTCTGGAAGCCGAACTTCTGCGTCAGATCCAAGAATATATCTTCGATTTCCCTATTAGATAAATATAGATCAGTCCATGTACTGCACTGCTGCGTATCCTCCGAATTGGAAAGAGGGGGGTTTGGGTGGGGCTCGTACTCGTCACGGACGACTTGCACGGTGAGTTGGGGGATGGCGGGGATAGCAGACGTCACGACCGAGTCCGCCCAGCCAAAGAACCCCCTGACGACAAGAGGCTCGTCCGGCGGTAAAATTGTACCCGGCACCAACGACAAGTGAATTTTGAGAGAACAAACACTCTACGCTCGCGGATGAGCACGAGTCGCGCGACGGGCGCAGCAGAAGGTGGCAGGCTCATTTCCGGGGGTCTTCTAAAATGGACCAAGATGGTAACGGAAAAGCAAGACTCACTCCTTCGACAAAGGGATTTGGCGGTCGGCTGTCCATCCTGGATATGGTTCGCGAGAGCCACTTGGGCCGTATTCGCCGTAATGAGCCGTTGAATAGTCCGAGTAACCACCGCTTGAACCTTGTAGCAAAGGCTCTGAAGAGGGGTAGCTGTTCCCGTAGACGTCATTCTCGGTGGACTCGGTGTCCGTCCCTGCATCATAAGCACGGCGCTCTGTCAGTTTTCAAACACGTTCGAGTAGGAGTTTGAGTAGATGGTGAATACCGTAACCGTGAAATCGACTGGCTGCGTAGTCTCCTACGTCGCTTTCGTTTTCGTAATAGCCTCCTGGTTGCCCGTGACCTTGAGATGAACTATAAGGCTGCTGGTTGAATGGGTTTCTTGGTTGCTGATCATACGGCCCTCTAGGCTGTGGTGGGCCCGGCGGCGGGCGACCTGACATCTGAGGAGTGGAGAGGGTTGGTCTGCGTCAGATGTGCTGACCATTACCACACCTCGAGGACTGATGGAAATGTTCTGTAGGCACAAGGTTCATGGAAACCTCTGGCTTAGTGAGTGAAAGCCGGTAGAAAGCCGAGTTTAACTCGGTATACCATGTGATCAAACCGCACATTAATATTGGTGAAAATTCATACAAAAAGTGAAGTAACATTTCGGTGCCAATTTGGAGCCCATTGTAGAGCATGAAGGCGAGGATAATTAGAGCGGAAGGCTCCTAGTGTCGTGGTCCCTGGGGTCTTTGGACAAGTCGTGCACGAGGTGAAACGCCCATCGGTCGGAGCCGAAGGTGAGGATAAAAACGTGACTTCGAGGAAAGACTTCGACGCAGGCTAATATGGAGTCCAAGGAGGGCCAATATGGAGGCCATTGGGAGGACCGAGGCAGTTAAAGAAGAGAACCGAGAGGGTCTTTCAGGAGGTTAAAGGAAGTCCAACAGATGACCGAAGGGAGTTATATGAAATTCGGGTTATCGTGATCAGCTCGCTCGTCGCCTAACGAACACAAAGCACACCGAGGTTAGAGAGAGACCTTCATTGAGCAATATGCAGAATGAGACGATGGTAGACGGGCACAAAGGAAAAAAAAAAAAGGTAATAAAAAAGTGCCCTAGTGCTCTCGGGATCGTCAAGAACTCCATGTCTATCTTTTTCAACGGCCCACTCACACTCGAACAAGATCGAGCTTCGAGCTCGCCTTAATCTTCACTTCCACCGGTCTACCCCATCTCAAGGTTCGTCTGGGAGGAAATATACCCAGCACCCAAGAGAGATGCCTCACGCTGGGGTTGTTGGGATTTTAACACCCAGTCCCGGCAGTTCCGACCTGGCAACATATCCCGTATGGACTCTATCAGCATGCTCCATTAATAGCACCTGGACGTCCCCAGATCTAATCCCGCGATGGCCCTTGAGCGACATCATTCGTGTGGATCACCGAATAGCATTGCGAGGACGAAGATTGGCACGTGCACGTGGTCGCCCGAGGTAAGTAACCGTTGACCGCCCACCATTGCAAGTGCTGTATCTTGAGTCTGGCATCTTCCGCTATTTAGTAACCAAGCCATCCATACGCAAAGCAGGGACACTGTTTGGAGAAGATCTGCACTTTTCAACTCAACGACACGACTCGAGCATATCACGAGGCAAGCCGGCAAACATGCCGTTCGGGACATGAGGCAACAGCGAGGAGCCTCAGCCGCCCACACCGGCGCTACGCTGACTTCCAAAGGCGGTTCCACCGCTTGTCGGTGCAACGCCTCATACTTCCGTCTCCTATATCCACTGCTCATTCCCCAGCCCGCTTGATTCGCAACAAGATCGAAGAGACGAAATACTTCAAACCTCCGTTCAATGCAGAAACGTGTCTTGAAGTTTCTCGAGCCATCTCGCAACCTCGGGGTTTGGAACCCGACTTCGGGGTCTCACACCCCCTCGACGAATGAAAATATCGACCAAGATCGCGTCCTAGATGGACGTGGAGACACTGTACCTGAAGTTGTTGGAGCATCAGCACCAAAGAAACAGTCTGTAGTGGGTCGTATCTACCGTTCTCCAGTTTATCCCGGCCACTGATAAGAACATTGCAGCGGGAAAGACTGGATGGTCTCTCAAGCTTCAGGATTTCTCCAAGAGCAATTATCTTTCCTCCAAAGGAATCTGGTGGAAGTGGTGGTAAGGCCGACGTGGCCAAGGCGACATACAAACGAAGCATATGGAGCTGGCGCAAAGATTGGGAAGTTGTGGCGGTGAAAAAGCTCCGACTCGGCGACACTACGAAACAACCAAAGGTTTCCAGGGTAGGAAGGATAATACCTATCGCTCGCTGTATGGCGCTGATAAATTTCACCTAGGAATTTGTTCACGAAGTAGGGGTGATGGCCGGGCTGTTACATCAGAACATCGTCCGATTGATCGGGTTTGTCGAAGACCTCAAAAACGGAAAGGCCTGGATAGTCATGTCCTGGGAACCGAATGGAAACGTTAGCGAGTTTCTTGCCAACGGCGAATGGGAACTTCCGGAGCGCGTTTCACTTGTAAGCGAAACTCGTTTTCTAGGAGACCCAGGAAGAGCCAATCGCGGATTTTATTCCAGATTCAGGATACATTCGAGGGTATCAAGTACCTACATACCCGCGAACCGCCGATTTGCCACGGCGACCTTAAATCGGTGAGTTAGTCCATCTACGCTCATTTCGGGCCTGTTGTCTCACTGAACGTGGCCTTAGTTCAACATTTTAGTCAGCTCGTCCTATCGCGCAATCATTACGGACTTCGGATCGGCCCGTGCTATGACTAAGCCAAAAGAAGGGGCCATGGACGAAGGGATTGGCCGAGAGGTCCAAGGAAATGCCCCGATTACGGAGCAAGATTGCCAGCAAATACATGTCGGTTCCACTGGGAATCGGTTAACCTTGACGGGGCCCGCATTCTCCCTCCGCTGGGCGCCTCCTGAGGTTGTGAACGGGAGACGTCCCCGGTTATCGAGTGATATCTGGGCGGGCAGCTGGATCTGCTGGGAGGTAGGTTCACCCACGAATGTTCGGGATTCGACTTATGGTCGCTGAATTCCGTCAACTGACCCTTGCTAGGTCATAACAAACAAACTTCCATTCGCCGAAGTCGGGGCAGCAGGCGCTATAACAATGATGGTGATCGAAGGAGACGTTCCTTCGGCTCGCGAAGATACTCAACTGGGGCAGATCATCAGACTTTGTAGTCTGATGAAGGATTGTTGGGCGTTCGAACCCGAAGCCAGACCTAACGTTGCTCAGTGCTGCACTGAGCTAACCTTCATCGTGAGTCCCCACTGACCTCGATAGGAACAGTATTAACGCCTATCTCCTTTCAGCCGTCAATTCCCCCATCAATTGAAAAACCCTCGGGTCCCAGAGCGTTGCCCGCCGGGCTTTTAGTGGCGTCGGGTTCCGTGCAACTCAGCCGGAATAACTATGAAAATGCTGCCTCATTATTTCAGCAAGCACTGTCTGTCGCGAGGTCCTCGGGCCTCCAACAAGCGGCCGCAAACGCGTTGAATGGTTTGGGAAAGGTCTACCGTTTTCAATCCAAATACACCCAGGCCGAAGAGTCGTTCACCCAAGCGCAAGAAATATACACTGGCCTCGGTGATGACCACGGTCGAGCGAGCACGTTGGATGGCCTGGGAACCGTCTACCGTCTTCAATCTAAATCCAGCCAGGCCTCACGGTCGTTCACCCAGGCGCAAGAAATATACACTCGCATTGGTGATGACCAGGGCATAGCGAACACGTTGAATGGCCTGGGAAACGTCGACCGTCTTCAATCCAAATACACCCTGGCCAAAGAGTCGTTCACCCAGGCGCAAGAAATATACACTCGTATCGGTGATAACCAAGGCCGAGCGAACACGTTGGATGGCCTGGGAACCATCTACCGCCTTCAATCAAACTACACTCAGGCCGAAGAGTCGTACAACCAAGCAGAAGAAATATACATTCGCATCGGTGATGACCACGGCCGAGCGAATACGTTGGATGGTCTGGGAACCGTCTACCGCCTTCAATCAAACTACACACAGGCCGAAGAGTCGTACACCCAAGCAGAAGAAATATACACTCGCATCGGTGATGACTGGGGCCGAGCGAACACGTTGGATGGCTTGGGACACGTCGACCGTCTTCAATCCAAATACACCCTGGCCAAAGAGTCGTTCACCCAAGCGCAAGAAATATACACTCGTATCGGTGACACCCAGGGCCGAGCGAACACGTTGGATGGCCTGGGAACCGTCTACTGCCTTCAATCAAACTACACCCAGGCCGAAGAGTCGTACACCCAAGCACAAGAAATATACGCTCTCATCGGTGATGACCACGGCCGAGCGAACACGTTGTCTGGCCTGGGAAACGTCTACCGTGATCAATCCCAATACACCCAGGCCGAGGAGTCGTACACCCAGGCACAAGAAATATACACTCGCATCGGTGATGGCCAGGGCCGAGCGAACACGTTGGTTGGCCTGGGACACGTGTACCGTCTTCAGGCGAAATACTTCGAGGCCAAAGAGTCGTTCACCCAAGCGCAAGAAATATACACTCGCATCGGTGATGAGCAGGGCCGAGCGAACACGTTGGTTGGCCTGGGAAACGTCCACCGTCTCCAATCCAAACTTGAATACACCCAGGCCGAAGAGTCGTACACCCAAGCGGAAGAAATATACACTCGCATCGGTGATGACCACGGCCGGGCGAACACGTTGTATGGCCTGGGAACCGTCTACTGCCTTCAATCAAACTACACCCAGGCCGAAGAGTCGTACACCCAAGCAGAAGAAATATACACTCGCATCGGTGATGACCAGGGCCGAGCGAACACGCTGGATGGCCTGGGAAACGTCTACTGTCGTCAATTCAAATACACCCAGGCCGAAGAGTCGTTCACCCGAGCGCAAGAAATATACACGGGCCTCGGTGATGACCAGGGCCGAGCGAACACGTTGTCTGGCCTGGGACAGGTCTACCGTCTGCAATCGAAATTCACCCAGGCTAAAGAGTCGTACAGACAAGCGCAAGAAATATACACTCGCATCGGTGATGATTGGGGCCGAGTGAACACATTACATGGTCTGGGAGACATCTGCCGTGATCAATCCAAACTTGAATACATCCGGGCTGAAGAGTCGTACACCCAAGCTCAAGAAATGTCCCATCGCACCGGCGATGACCAGGGCCGAGCGAACGCGTTGTCTCGTCTTGGACAAGTCTACCGTCTTCAATCCAAACACACCCAGGCCGAAGTGTCATACATCCAAGCGCAAGAAATATACACTCGCATCGGTGATTACCAGGGCCGAGCGAACACGTTGGATGGCCTGGGACACGTCTACCGTCATCAATACAAATACACCCAGGCCGAAGCCTCGTTCACCCAAGCGCAAGAAATGTTCAGTCGCACCGATGATGATCAGGGCCGAGCAAACGCGTTGTCTGGTCTGGGACACGTCTACCGTCTTCAATCCAAGCACACCCAGGCCGAAGAGTCGTACATCCAAGCGCAAGAAATATACACTCGCATTGGTGATGACCAGGGCCGAGCGAACACGTTATCTCGCCTGGGACACGTCTACCGTCATCAATACAAATACACCAAGGCCGAAGAATCGTTCACCCAGGCACAAGAAATATACACTTGTGTTGATGATAACCGGGGCCGAGCAAACACGATGCATGGCCTGGGAATCGTCAACCGTCTTCAATCCAAATACATCCAGGCCAAAGAGTCGTTCACCCAAGCGCAAGAAATATACACTCGCATCGGCGATGACCGGGGCCGAGCGAACACGTTGGCTGGCCTGGGAAACGTCTACCGTCTTCAAGCCAAATACATCCGGGCCAAAAAATCGTTCACCCAAGCACAAGAAATATATACTCGCATCGGTGATGACTGGGGCCAAGCGAACACGTTGGTTGGCCTGGGAAACGTCTACCGTCTTCAAGCCAAATACGTCCGGGCCAAAAATTCGTTCAGGCAAGCACAAGAAATATACACTCGTATCGATGATGACCAGGGCCGAGCGAACGCGTTGGTTGGCCTGGGACACACCTACCGTCGTCAATACAAATACTCCCAGGCCAAAGAGTCGTACACCCAAGCGCAAGAAATGTCCACTCGCACCGGTGATGACCAGGGCCGAGCGAACGCGTTATCTGGTCTGGGACATGTCTACCGCCTTCAATCCAAACACACCCAGGGCGAAGAGTCGTACACTCAAGCGCAAGAAATATACACTCGCATCGGTGATGATCACGGCCGAGCTGACACGTTGGTTGGCCTGGGACACGTCTATCGTCTTCAAGCCAGATACCCACAGGCCGAAGAGTCATTCACCCAAGCGCGAGAAATATATACTCGCATCGGTGATGACTGGGGCCGAGCGAACACGTTGGATGGCCTTGGAAACGTCGACCGTGATCAGTCCCAATACACCCAGGCCGAGGAGTCGTACGCTCAGGCACAAGAAATATACACTCGTGTCGGTGATGACCGGGGCCGAGCAAACACGTTGGTTGGCTTGGGAGCTGTCTACCGTCTTCAATCCAAATACATCCAGGCCGAAGAGTCTTACACCCAAGCGCAAGAAATCCACACTCGCATCCGTGATGACCGGGGCCGAGCCAACACGTTGGTTGGCCTGGGAGATGTTTACCGTCTCCAATCCCAATACACCCGGGCCAAGGAGTCGTACACCCAGGCACAAGAAATATATACTCGCACCGGTGATGACCAGGGCCGAGCGAACGTGTTATCTGGTCTGGGACACGTCTACCATCTTCAATCCAAACACACCCAGGCCGAAGAGTCGTACATCCAAGCGCAAGAAATATACACTCGGATCGGTGATGGCCAGGGCCGAGCGAACACGTTGGATGGCCTGGGACACGTCTACCGTCTTCAAGCCAAGTTCCCCCAGGCCGAAGAGTCGTTCATCCAAGCGCAACAAATATATACTCGCATCGGTGATGACCGGAGCCGAGCGAACTCGTTGGATGGCCTAGGAAACGTCTACCGTCTTCAAGCCAAGTTCCCCCAGGCCGAAGAGTCGTTCATCCAAGCGCAACAAATATATACTCGCATTGGTGATGACCGGAGCCGAGCGAACACATTGGATGGCCTAGGAAACGTCTACCGCCTTCAATCAAACTACACCCAGGCCGAAGAGTCGTACAACCAAGCAGAAGAGATATACATTCGCATCGGTGATGACCACGGCCGAGCGAATACGTTGGATGGTCTGGGAACCGTCTACCGCCTTCAATCAAACTACACACAGGCCGAAGAGTCGTACACCCAAGCAGAAGAAATATACACTCGCATCGGTGATGACC
>WSUB01000254.1:0-44338 GCA_019633425.1 Tulasnella sp. 424 | reverse complement strand
CTCATTCGACTCATCATCATCCACCAAAGTTCGGGGGAGACTTCCCTGCCTTTCGAGGATGCGGACAAGGAATGGTTGGAGAGCGTGGTACATTTGGAGATAAAAAACTCCTTCCATGAGAGCACCGTTGGGCAGGATTATCTGAGTGTCGTTAAAGGAGTGCGGCCGTTGAAACATGGGTAGTGTTTACTAGCGAGGAGCGCGAGACAGCCCTCTAGGCGCTCTTTTACGTCAGGCAACTCTTTACCGTGTAAAGAATCCGAGCTTCATGTATATATCGGTCATTCTACGGCGTAGAAGTAAACAGAAGTCAGTGATTATAAGCTGGCTTGATAATGTCTGGTCTCTGTGGGGATACTGGTATGGGCGCCTCCTCTTCATCACTTTCGTGCAGCGAAATACATCTGTTCCCCGGCGTTTTCATGTCGTTTTCGCGTCGTTTTCGCCTGCGTGAACCGCCCTATTGAAAAGGACAAAAGGGAACTCGGGCGTTTCGATCCTTCATTTCTTATAGCGTCATAGTAAACCCTTTGGGAACCACGGGCTTCACGCGTTACGAGTTAGCTCAATGGCCGTTGCTCAAGCTTGAGCTTGGTCAAATTTTCCTGACAGCCACCCTGGGGAGAGCCCTCGGGCGTAGTAAACAGGTAATGCTTTGACGGGCTTAGCCTCGAGCCGCGAGCGATTGTACATGAGCTACACGCTCTCTTTCCGTGGTATGATACGCGTCTAACTAACCTTAAGCCTTAGTCTATACGCGACACAAGGATAGACCAAATGAAGGATCCAACCCCCCACTTTCGAGCTCTCCATCATCGGTCCAACCCAAGCACTCCCCGATCCCAGGCTTTCAATATCCATTCCGAATAGCTCCATTATCAGGACCCAGATTCAGCCACACCACGTGTCTAGCACTTTCCCCTACTACATCTTGTTCGTGGTAGCCTTTCTGTACTGGAATGGCGGGAACGACGACTACTAAGACTCAAACCCCTTCCAGCCTAAAGTAAACAGATGTTATAAGAAATCTAGGGTTACTATATATGTACAATCGGGTTTTAGCGAAATACGAGCCACTCTCATGGGTTTATCCTTTGACATCGCCCGCTAACATGGCTCATACGACGGCGTTGTCACTGCCCCCCGTTGCACTCCTTCTACCACCCGAAGGTAATTTTGCTCTGGGTCCTCGAGGGTATAGGTCACGCTCGCGCGGAAATCCACTGCCTGCCCCAGCCAGTCTCGCGCTTCATCGTCTCCATGAATGCTGGACGTGCTTGGAGGCCATTCGTAAACCGTAACTCGAACTAGCGGATCCACGTTCTTCAAGCTCCGTCGGGTCTCTACAACAGAGCGTAGCTCATGCACCGTGTAGCCAAGACATTGCAAGAGTGTAAGCCATTGGAGTCTGGGACAGCATTTGGCTCCTCCAAGACACTTTATGAGGCATCCAGCGTTTTCGAAGTCCACGTTCTGGAACGTCAACGCTCGAAGCTCGGGGAGGGCTTCTAATGCACTTGAGAGCTGCATTAGATTTCGGGAGTTGAGTGGATCTCTGGTATCGTTTGTTGCTCCCCACGACCTCCTATTCCCTCGTAGCCGCAAACTGATTAAGCTTGGGAATGGGCCAAGTCCAATGTGTTGAAGACAGGATAAGCCGAGTGGAAGTTCATCTTTGAAGTCGTTGAGGAAGTAACGAATGCGTGGAAGGGTGAGGGAGCACATGATCATGTTCCTCGTTGGTTGATTTGCCCTAATGTACATTTCCTGCAGACCTGCATGGTGGACGGGAGGAAGGGGTGGGTTTGGAACGGCTTGTGCATCTCCGAGTGCCCTGGTGACTCCGAAGAAACCAAATGCGCGAAGGCCAGGGGATTGCGAAAGGATCCTTTGAGCTAATCTGGCGTCGTCTTGGGGTGTTGCAAATTCGGTCCTAGGCGATATCTTGAACGTGCTGAGGGTTTCGCCAAAGTGGGTTGTAACGTAGTCGTGCGGCAACCCATCTAGCTCAACTTCTTTGAGGCTCGGTACTTGCCCATGCTGAAATAGTTTGATTTTTATTTTCTTTTGAAGCGATTCTGGGCGGTCGTCGTAGCTACTTCGCAGCCTAGCGAGGCGCAGCTTCTCCAGTAGTGGGGCGTTCGCGTCACTCAGTCGGTTGAGAATTAGTTGTAGTATTTTTAGAGGAATGTAGGCCGTATAAAGTGACCGAAGATGTGAGATATGAGGCATGATCAACCGCATGATGGCCTTGGCGTGTTTGACACTGGCGCCGGTGAAGTGTTTCCAACCAATGTACACGTCGAATGGCGCGTTTTTGAGACGAGCAAACCATTCGTGGTACATCTCCAGCCGTGGAATACTTTCAAGAAACTGAAAGTAGGACCAGAAAACGGGAGTGTCGAGGGCGTATTGCCTCCAGAGCCGGCAGACGTGAGATGCAATCACGGGCCAGTGGCAGTGAATGACGCGACCCGGTGGCTGCTTTCTCGCGTCTTTCCAACATATGATGAAAATGATGTATAGTGTGTCGTAGGGGAGGTTGTTGATGCGACAGATTGGTGCATGGTGATCGGGCTCTCCCATTGCTCTGTGTTAACGTGATCGAAATAGAGTAAAGGTATCTAAGCAATGCGTGAAAATGGTTAGCCATGACGAGTCAACGAGGAGCACATGTTTTTCGGTACCGAGTGGATTGTCTAGGAGAGGTTTCAACGAGCGTCCGGTGAAGACACTGAAGAGGTAAGACAGAACGGTTCCGATGCTCTGAATGTCGTGACTCTCGTTTTCAAGAACCGTGAGAGCTTAGACGTCAAGGCTTTGTCCAGACACCGGCGTGACGAGGTTCCACTTCTAGCTAGTTCATTACCCCACCGGAGAAGCGAAAGTAGGACTGGAAACAGTTCCATTTTCGATTCGTCCTTGTCACATTATGTTACCCTCTGAAACGCGGTTGTCCGCGTGTCAACCCTTAGACCGCTTGTTTCCCCCTCTGATTCGCCTCCCAGACCTGACAGAGCGTGCGCTAAAGGAGAATGCACATACAAGTAACTGTCCAGAACAGCACTCTTACATCCCCATTTGAATCAATGCTCCTAGGCTCGCTCCTCATCCAATAGACCTCACGTGATGCGTGTCCCAGGCCGTCCCTTGAGACGCTTCGGCTTAGCTCCTCATTACGAGAGAGGACGTTGAGTCTGAATCACACACCCACCACTTCCTCCCGACTCGGAAAACTGTCCGACGCGATAATATCGGCAGTTACTTATCTGTAGTATTGGGTTTTTCGAAAGAGTAAAATTTTCAAGACTTTTGACTCTGCCTACCTTTTGGGTCCTCAGTATGTGGATTTCTCCGCCTTCTTTCCCTTGACACATGCTTGTTCGATTCGACACTCAACAATCTGCCCGCGTGTAACTGTATAGGCCGCTTGCACTTCAACCAAGACCTTCGCTGATGTCGGATGAAACGCGCAACATGTCAGATGTTCAACCCAGCGTCTCATTTCAGCCCTCCCATCGTCACATTAACGACCTTCCCTACGACGTATTCCACCTCATCTTCTCCATTTGCTTCAAAGAGTTCGACACAGACGTTCCGTTCCAAGTCCTGGCTTCGCACGTATGCCGTACATGGAGACAACACGCCATAAGCATCCCGAGCTTTTGGGCGAAGCTGGAGTTCCGGCAGAAGAAACCTCTATTTGAAAAATATCGAGTCTGGCTGGAGCGTACGAACGGCGCTCCGTTCGACGTGTTCATCGACCAAGCACCGTTCCAGGGTGCGAGCGTGAAGCACGCGAAGGAGATCATGCGCTTGATCATGCCCAACATCGCACAGTTGCGGACGCTGGAGGTGCTGAAAGTGCCTCCCAAAATCATGCGGATCATCTTCGACCGTCTCGCCCGCGTCTCGGCTCCTCAGCTGCGGAAGCTCACGGTCAAAGCAGAGCGCGATCCGTGGTGGAATGAGCCGGCGGAGCAGACAAAATGGAAGTTCAAACCGTTCATCCAAGGAGAGGCACCGAGCCTTCGTGAGCTCAGTTTCTTCGGCATAAATCCTAAATATACCGTCGGCCGCTTCAAGAATCTTCGATACGTTAGAATCAAGTGGTATGGGGTATTCGGCGCTCCTCACCAGGCTACAGCGTATGACCACGCGAAGTCGGTCCAGAACCTCCTCAACACCCTACCTGATATCCAATATCTTCTAGTAGGCGATGGAGGCTATCACGAGGCTGGGATGGATACCAACGACTTCCACCAGGTTGCCGCCCCCCTTCCTCCTCCAATCACCCACGATGCGCTCAAACATATTTCTATCGGGGCTTCCCCAGCCAACGTCAACGCAATCATCGCGTCACTCGTCCTACCAAAACTCCGACATGCAATCGATAGACAGCAGACCGAATTGGTCATTGGCGTGGGCTGCCTCCGAACCATGGCGCACTCCGACCCGTCTCCCTTCTCGAGTCTCAGGAGTTTACGACTTGGAGGCGGTTACAGCGCCGCTGCTCTTACTACTCATCCACAAAATTCTGCCAACATGGGGTACCTGGAAGGAGCGCTGGCCCGTCTGAAACACCTCAGGTCGCTGACCTTTGACCGAGTCGACTTCGAGGATGATCGATATCTGCCTTGCCTTGGGTGGACGTGTCCCAAGTTGGAATGGCTTCGCCTTGTGACTTGCCACAGGTTTACGATGAAGCAAGTACGATCCACCGTCGAAGCGCGATCGCAAGCGAAAAAGAAAATCCGGCAACTCATTCGACTCATCATCATCCACCAAAGTTCGGAGGAGACCTCCCTGCCTTTCGAGGGTGCAGACAAGGAATGGTTGGAGAGCGCGGTACAACTGGAGATAAAAAACTCCTTCTACGAGAACATAATTGGGCAGGATTATCTGAGTGTTGTTAAAGGAGTGCGGCCGTTGAGATAAGGGCAGTATCGTACAGAACACAGGCGGGAAACGTGAAGCACACGTTTAGGCGCTCTTTTAGGTCGGGTAACTCTTTACTGTGTAGGGAATTCGATCTTAATATATATATTGATCATTTTACCGTGTAGATATCCCCAAAATAAACAGAAGTCAGTAAGATGGCCTTATAATGTCTAGTGTCTATGGTAATACAAATGCTTTGGCGAAATAAGAACCATTCTCATTGGTTTATCACTAATTAGGCATCGACTTCTAAGGCTTGTCATACCAAACCACTCCCGCACTTTGCACTCCTTCTACCACGCTAAGGTAATTCTGCCGAGTCTCTTGGATGCCTGAGTCGTCGATCTCGCGGAAATCAACCGCTTGCCCCAGCCAGTCTCGAGCCTCATCGTCTCCATGAATCTTGGATGTGCCCGGGGCCCAGCCATAAACCGTAACTCGAACTAGCGCATCCACATTCTCCAACCTCCGTCGGGCCTCTACAACCGAACGTAGCTCCTGCAGTGTGTAGCCAAGACAACGCAACAGTGTAAGCCATTGGAGTCTGGGACAACATCTGGCTGATCCAAGACACTTTATGAGGTACCGATCGTGTTCAAAGTCCACGTTTTGGAATGTCAACGCTCGAAGCTCGGGGAGAGCTTCTAATGCACTTGATAGGTGCATTAGATATCGGGAGTTGAGTGGATCCTTTGCTCTTAGCCACGATATCCTACTCTCTCGTAGCCGCAAGCTAATCAAGCTTGGGAATGGGCCAAGTCCGAGGTGTCGAAGACAAGGTAAGCCGAGTGAAAGTTCCAGTTTCTCCTTGTCAAGGAAGTAACGGATGCGTGGAAGGGCGAGGGAGCATATAATCATGTTCCTCGTGGGTTGACTTCCTGTAATGAATATCTCCTGCAGAGATGCATGGTGAACGGTAGGAAGGGGTGGGTTTGGAACGGCTTGTGCATGTTGGAGTTCCCTGGTGGGTGGAAAGAAACCAAATGCCCGAAGGCCAGGGGCTTGCAAAAGGACTCTTTGAATTAATCCGGCGTTGTCTTGGGGCGTTGCAAATTCGGTCCTAGGCGATATCTTGAACGTGCTGAGGGTTTCGCCAAAGTGGGTTGTGACGTAGTCGTGTGGCAACCCATCTAGCTCAATTTCTTTGAGGCTCGGTACTTGCCCACGGTGAAATAGTTTGAGTTTTATTTTCTGCCGAAGCGATTCTGGAACCGTATCGGGGCCACTTCGCTCCACATTGAGGCCCAACCTCTGGAGTGACGGGGCGTTCGCATCACTCAGCCGATTGAGGATTACCCGCAGTATTTTCAGAGGAACGTAGCCGACGCAAAGTGACCGAAGGTGTGAGATATGAGGCATAATCAATCGCATGATGGCTTTGGCATGTTTGACACTTGCGGCCGTGAAGGGTTGCCAACTAATGTACACGTCGAATGTCGCGTTTTTGAGACGAGCGAACCATTCGTGGTATTTCTCCAGTCGCGGAGGCGATTCGTCAAATAAAAGTTGTGCCCAGAAATCTGGAGTGTCGAGGGCGTATTGCCTCCAGAGCTGGCAGACGTGAGATGCGATCACAGGCCAATGAAGCCGGCGGCCCCATCTCTCCTCTCTCGCTTCATCCCAACACATGACAAAAACGATGTATAGAGTGTCGTAGGGGAGGTTGTTGATGCGACAGTTTCGTGTCGGGTGGTCGGGCTTTCCCATTGCTGGCTGGCAGCGCAATGTGATTGGAATAGAACGGAGGGACCTAAGTGATGCGGTAAGCTGGGTAGCCCACGATGAGTCGGCGAGGAGTAAGTCTTTCGTACCGAGTAGGTCGTGTAGGGGACAGAGTCGCGAGTATCCAAGGGAGTGTCCACGCGCACCAACCTAAACGTTGGCGAGAGTCTCTTGGTCAGTCTTACAATGTTTTAGTTGTTCAGGCTCGACACCGCGGCCCCTTAAATGTCTGGTCATTCAAGACACCCGAGAGGACATAGTCGACGTTGACTAGTATAAGCGTTTTCTCTTCACCATTTTCGTACAGCGAGATGCATCTGGCATATGACATAAAACGAGTGTACCGCTCTCGCTCCAAATGGTGCGAGCCGGCATACGTATTCCGCTACGCATGGATTTATCTTTGTGCCCCTTTTATATGATCCTTCCCTGATCACTCATCGCCAGAAGGAGGATATGAAACTAGGGAGTTTCGATCTTCCATTTCTTATAGCGTCATAGTAAATCCTCTAGGAACCACAGCTTCACGTGTTACGAGTTTATGTCGATGGCCGTTGCTCAATCTTGAGCCTGCTTAAATTTACCTGACGGTCACCTTGGGAAGAACCCTCGGCGTGGTGAACAGGTGATGCTCGCCGGTTAACGGGTTTTGCCTCGAGCGATTGTACATGAGCTATACACCCTCTTTCCGTGGTATGATAGGTGTCTAACTAGCCTTAAGCCTTAGTCTATACGCGACACAGGCATAGACCAAACCAAGGATAAAAGTCCTTCACCTTCAAGCTCTCCATCATGGCTCCAACCCAAGCACACCCCTATCCCGGGCTTTCAGTACCCATTCCTAATGGCTCCACGAGTAGGACCCACATTCAGCCACACCACGTGCCTAGCAATTTTCCCTACGACTTCTTATTCGTGGTAGCCTTCCTGCCCTGGAATCGTCAAAAAGACGACCATTAAGACTCAAACCCCTCCAGCGTAATGTAAACAGAAGTAATTGAGAATTTAGGGTTGTGATATATCTACAATCGGGTTTTAGCGTAATACGAGCCATTTGCACGGGTTTGTCCTTTGGCATCGCCTTCCAACTTCACCAATCATGATACGACGGCGTTGTCACTGCCCCCCGTTGCACTCCTTCTACCACACGAAGGTAATTCTGCTCTGGGTCCTCGGTGTCATAGGTCACGCTCGTGCGGAAATCCACCGTTTGCCCCAGCCACTCTCGAGCCTCATCGTCTCCATAAATGTTGGGCGTGCTTGAGGGCCATTCATAAACCGTAACTCGAACTAGCGGATCCACGTTCTTCAATCTCCGTCGGGCCTCCACAACGGAGCGTAGCTCATGCAACGTGTAGCCACAACATTGCAAGAGTGTAAGCCATTGGAGTCCAGGACAACATTTGGCTGCTCCAAGACACTTTATGAGGTATCCATCGTTTCCGAAGTCCACGTTCTGGAACGTCAACGCTCGAAGCTCGGGGAGGGCTTCTAATGCGCTTGATAGGTGCATCAGATCCCTCGGATCGTTTGTTGCTCCCCACGAGTCTGTATTCCCTTGTAGCCGCAAGCTGATCAAGCTTGGGAACGACCCAAGTCCAATGTGGTGAAGACAAGATAAGCCAAGCGGAAGCTCATCTTTGAAGTTGTCGAGGAAGTAACGAACGCGCGGAAGGATGAGGGAACACATAATCATGTTCTTCGTTGGTTGATTTCCCTTTATGTATATTTCCTGCAGAGATGCATGGTGGACGGGAGGAAGGGGTGAATTTGGAAGGGGTAGGTTTGGAAGGGGTAGTGCATGTCGGCGCCGGGTTCGCCTGATGCCAATGAGTCCAAAGAAACCAAATACGCGAAGGCCGGGGGATTGCGAAAGGATTCTTTGAGCTAATCTGGCGTCGTCCTGGGGTGTTGCGAGTTCCGTCCTGGGCGAGATCTTGAAGGTGCTGAGGCTTTCGCCAAAGTGGGCTGTAACGTAGTCGTACGGCAACCCATCAAGCTGAACTTCTTTGAGGCTCGGTACTTGCCCACGCTGAAATAGCTTGATATTTATTTTTTTTCGAGGCGATTCTGGGACGTTGTCGGAGCTACTTCGCAGCTTGGCGAGACGCACTCTCTCCAGTAATGGGGCGTTCGCGTCACTCAGCCGGTTGAGAATTAGTTGTAGTATTTTCAGAGGAATGTAGGCCGTATAAAGTGATCGAAGGTGTGAGATATGAGGCATGATCAACCGCATGATGGCCTTGGCGTGTTTGACACTTGCGCCGGTGAAGGGTTTCCAACCAATGTACACGTCGAATGGCGCGTTTTTGACACGAGCCAACCATTCGTGGTACATCTCCAGCCGTGGAATACTTTCACGAATCTGAATGTAGGACCAGAAAACGGGAGTGTCGAGGGCATGCTGTCTCCAGAGCCGGCAAACGTGAGATGCAATCACGGGCCAGTGCGACTTGGAGTGAATGACGCGACGACGCGGCGCCCGCACCATGTTTCTCGCGTCTTTCCAACATATGACGAAAATGATGTATAGAGTGTCGTAGGGGAGGTTGTTGATGCGACAGATTGGTGGATGGTGGCCGGGCTCTTCCATTGTTGCGCGTTAACGTGATCGAATAGAGTAAAGGCCTTGAGGTACCTAAGCGATGCGTGAAAATGATTAGTCAAAGATGAGTCAGCGAGCAGGACGTGTTTTTCGATACCGAGTAGGTCGTCTAAAAGACGGTTTCAGCGAGCGTCCGGTGAAGAGTTCAGACAGAACGGTGATCCGGATGCTCTGACTGTCGTGACTCCCGTTCCAAGAACCTTGGGAGCTTCGACGTCAGAGTTTTGGTGTGTTTGTCCGGACAACCGATTGAGATTCCACTCAGCCAGCTGGATCATTACCACTGCATTTTGTACTAGTATTATCAGAGACCTTTGTGTGAGTGGTAACATACTTCAACTAAGTCTCCCGTCCGCGGATCACATACACCGACTTCATTCCACATTCGTGAGGCACATATACAAGCGTGGCTTCATATTCCGTTCATCGTTCATCAGAAAAGTGAATGTGGAACAGGAATGGTTCGATCTTCGGTATATTATACTACCCTGCTGAAACGCGGTTGTCCGTTGGTCAACCGTGGGTCTGCTTGGTCAAGTTTCCCTTGACGTCTATTTGGGGAAGAATCCGACATTCAACAGTTCAACTTTCAACTTCATTCGCTTAACCATCTCACCACTAGCGGTATGTATGAGCTTCATGCTCTCTCCCCTTGGCATGATGCGTCTGACTAGTCTCTTGGCGACCCAAGCTCTACTAGACTGAAACACGGACCTAAGCAAAACCCACGCCCTTCACCTTCGTACTAGTACTTTCAATCATGGCCCCAACTCAAGAGCTGCCCGACGCCAACCTTTCAGTACCCATCCCTACCGACTCCATTATCAGAACCCAAATTCATCCACACCACATGCCTAGCAATTTGCCCTACGACATCTTTCTCATGATCGCTTTCCTGTGCTGGGATCGTGAAAGTGACGCCCGAGACTCAAATTTCCCCATCACCGCGTCCCACGTATGCCGGATGTGGAGGCGTTACGCCTTGGATACGGGTGCATTCTGGACGACCTTGGAGTTCCGCCAACAGAACCCCCATCGCGCTATTATGAAGTACAAAACTTGGTTGGAACGATCGAAGAGTTCGCCGTTGGACATTATAATCCGGTCCGAGCCTTTCAAGGGTGCCAGCGTCAAGCACGCCAAATCGATCATGCGGCTCATAATGCCGCGTATTGGGCACTGGCGGTCATTTCAAGTGGAGCGCGTGCCGACAAAGATCTTTCGACTGATCTTTGACCGGCTTCGGGACGCGTCGGCACCTAAGCTGGAGATCCTGACAGTAGTCGAAGAACAGTTTCCTCGCTCTTTCCGATCCGGCCCTACGACGAGATGGAAGTTGATGCCATTCGTTCATGGAGAAAAGCCGAGCCTGAAAGAGCTCATATTTAAGGGCGTTCCGTACGGCGATCTTTTGAAATGCCTCAGCATGCTGGAAGTCCTTCACCTTGTAGACCCCGGCTTTTACCACGCAGGAGCCGTCGAGAACGTCAAGTCCATACACCGGATTCTCCTCTATCTCCCCAGCCTCCGCGCACTTCGAATCGACTGTGGCAGACGCATCACCAACATGTTCTTCGAACCCCTTAGGCTCCTGCCAGGCGCACCATCATCACCCTTCCTTAACGGAACTCTCGGTCTATCTCCCCAAAGCTGACCAGAATATGCTCCTCGGACTTCTCAACCTCCCGAAAGTCCTGTACTTCCTAACCCAACCGCATCTCGAAACCACGCTCAATCTCGGCTTGCTTCCGCTATTATCTGAATACCACCCATTCCCAAATCTCATCAGCTTACCCCTCGGAGGAACCCATTCACCTTTCCCCGGTCTCGGTGACTCTTTGAACAAATCCCATCTCGCGCAACTTGAAGGCGCATTATCCGGACTCCCACAACTCAAAGCGCTGACATTCCACTACGTGGACTTCGAAGGGGACAAGGGGCTCCCTTGCCTAGAGACCACGTGTCCTCGGCTGCACTGGCTTACGTTCATTCAATGCACTGGGTGCACCCAAGAGGCACTACAGCGTATTGTGGAGACACGGCGGACAAGACCAGGCTTCAATCCCCTGGGTCAACTTGACATCCAACAGTCGTCATCTCTAGACGGGATAGTCATCGACAAAGAAATAGATATGTGGATGAAGCGGTCGCTGACTTACAAGGTTGGCAACCTAGTCCATGAACCCGAGAGGGGCAACCTTGAAGGGGTGAAGCCCGCCAAGCTTTTTCAAACGAAACCTGGAAGGATGCATTCACCACTAGATCTTCTACGCGCCGGGTTACCAGATGATGCGGCACCAGGATATTTGGCGAGAACCCGGGGAGGTACCTTGAATTGGTAGGATACTGAACGAACGATGGTGAGAAAGCGTATAAATAGTAATACTTCATACCCGTGTATATACCTGTCTACATACAGTGTTCAAGAATCTCAACTCTCGGTCACTGTTTACCGCTTGATTGTGCGTTTAAAGACTGTCAGAGGGGCAAGGTGTCCGACGGCCGTGCTTGTTTGTTTGGGGCGCGCACGTGGTGGTGGTGCCGATTGAGTTTTATTTCCTCTCACCTCGAAGTCTTGCTAATTGCTGTACGCCTCGATTGAATTTCGTTCCTTTACATTTACATAAGGTGGTCTCTAATCAGCCACACGGCTCTTTCATATATGCATATAGGTCGCGACTCCTCGACATGGTTTCAAGCGAAGTATACCCGGATGTTAACTTTTCAGAACCTGTTCCTCCCAACTCTACTATCAGAGCCCACATTCAACCGCACCACATTCACAGCAATATACCCTACGACATTTTCCCCGGGTCCCTATCTATATACAATCGGCTTTTAGCGAAACACCAGCCATTCTCATGGGTTTATCGCTTGGCATCGCCTTCCAACTTCACTCATACGAGCGTGTTGTCACTGCCTCCAATTGCACTCCTTCTACCACATGAAGGTAATTCTCCTCGGTGGTATAGGTCCCTCTCGCACGGAAATCCACCGCTTGCTCTAGCATGTCTCGAACCTCATCAATGTCTGACCAATCATAAACCGTAACTCGAACTAGCGGATCCACGTTCTCCAAGCTCCGTCGGGCCTCTACAACAGAGCATAGCTCATGCGCCGTGTAGCCAGCACATTCCAACAGTGTAAGCCATTGGAGTCTGGGACAGCATTTGGCTGCTCCAAGACACTTTATGAGGTACCCCTCGTATTCGAAGTCCACGTTCTGGAACGTCAACGCTCGAACCTCGGGTAGGGCTTGTAACGCACTTGATAGGTACGTTAGATTTTGGAAGTTTCTTTCTCTCCACGGGCCGGTATTCCCTCGTAGTCGCAAGCTGATCAAGCTTGGGAATGAGCCAAGTCCAATGTGTTGTAGACAAGATAAGCTGAGTGAAAGCTCATTTTTGACGTCGTCGAGGAAGTAACGAATGCGTGGAAGGGCGAGGGAGCATATAATCATGTTCTTCGTCTGTTGACTGCCCCTAATGTATATTTCCTGCAGACATGAATGGTGGACGGGAGGAAGGGGTGGGTCTGGAACGGCTTGTGTATGTCCGAATCTCCAGTTTGAGTCCGAGGAAACCAAATGCGCGGAGGCCGGGGGATTGCGAAAGGATTCTTTGAACTAATCTGGCGTCGTCTTGGGGTGTTGCAAGTTCCGTCCTTAGCGAGATCCTGAAGGTGCTGAGCGTTTCGCCAAAGTGGGTTGTGACGTGGTCGTGCGGCAACCCATCTAGCTCAACTTCTTTGAGCCCCGGTACTTGCCCACGCGGAAATAGCTTGATTTTTTTTTTTTTTTTTGAAGGAGCCCTGCGAAGTCGTCGTCGCTACTTTGCTCCGTAGCGAGACGCAGCTTCTCCAGTAATGGGGCGTTTGCATCACTCAGACGATTGAGAATTAGTTGCAGTATTTTAAGAGGAATGCAGGCGGTATGAAGTGACCGAAGGTGTGAGATATGAGGGATGATCAACCGCATGATGGCCTTGGCGTGTTTGACACTTGAGCGGGTGAAGGGTTGCGAACCAATGTACACGTCGAATGGGGCGTTTTTGAGACGGGCGAACCATTCGTGGTACATCTCCAGCCGTAGAATACTACCACGAAACTGAAAGTAGGACCAGAAAACGGGAGTGTCGAGGGCGTATTGCCTCCACTGCCGGCAGACGTGAGATGCCGTCACGGGCCAGTGTGAGTGAATGACGCGACCCCGCGGCGCCACCACATTTCTCGCGTTGTTCCAACATATGACGAAAATGGTGTATAGGGCGTCGTAGGGGAGGTTGTTGATGTGACAAATTGGTGCATGGTGGTCGGGCTCTCCCATTACTACGTGGTGACGTGATCGATGAGTGAAAACGGAAGAATCGGGGTGAAGCGATCCAAGCGCAAAGCGGCGAAAGGCAAAAAGACCGAACAAAGAAATAACACAAAGAGCGAATAAGAAGATCATGGAAAGCAAAAGGTCAAAGCAAGCAAGATCGAGTAGGGGGAAAGCAGAATGGAACGGTTGCTAGGAGGGTTAAGTAAGCAAATGCTCGTCAAGGTAAGTCGGGGAAATGCTTTACTATATGGGTGATGGTTAGCCTAAGACGAGTCGGCGAGTAGGATGTGTCTTTCGATACCGAGTAGTTCGTCTAGGAGACAGTTTCAGCGAGCGTCCGGTGAAGAGTTCAGACACAACGGTGATCCGGATGAATGTCGTGACTCCCGTTCCAAGAACCTTGAGAGCTTCGACGCCAGAGTTTTGGCGTGTTTGTCCAGACAACTGATTGAGATTCCACTCACCCAGCTGGATCATTGCCACTGCATTTGGGACTCGTTTTACCAGAAACCTTTGTATAAACGGTAATATACCGCAAGTAGGTCCCCGGTTCGCAGACACCGACTTCGTTGCACATTCGTGAGGCAAAGATACGCCACTCGTGGCTCCATTTTTGTCGCGCTTTTGACCATCAGAAAAGCGAATCTGGAACATGACCGGTTCAATTTTTGATTCATACGAACGTTTAGTTATTTATTAATTTTTTTTGTGAGGGGGTGATTCATACGAACGTCATATCATACTACCTCGCAGAAGCGCTGTTGTCCGCGTTTGAGTCGCGGTGGCCGGCGGTCAACCGTGGGTCTGCTTGGTGAAGTTTGCCTTGACGACCGCGATTGAGGGAAGAACCTGAAGCTCAACGGTTCAGCTTCGTGAACGACCATCTTACCTCCAGCGGTATGTACTCTCTCCTTGGCATGATGCGTTTCTGACTAGTCTCTGGACTTCTTACAGGCCACACAGATCCAAGCAAAGTCCACGTTCCTCGCCTTCGTACTTTCAATCATGGCTCCAACCGAAGAGCTGCCCGATGCCAACCTTTCAGTACCCATCCATACTAGCTCCATTATCAGAACCCAAATTCAACCACACCACATGCCTAGCAATTTGCCCTACGACATTTTTTTCAGGATCGCTTTCCCGTGTTTGGATCGCGAAAGTGACGACCAAGACTCAAATTTTCCCATCACCGCGTCCCACGTATGCCGGACGTGGAGGCGTTACGCATTAGACACGGGTACATTCTGGGCGTCCTTGGAGTTCCGCCAAAAGAGCCCCCATCGCGCGATTATGAAGTACAAGATTTGATTGGAACGTTCGAAAGATTCCGCGTTGGACATTTTCATCGGACCTCAGCCATTCAAAGGTGCAAGCGTCAAGCACGCCAAATCAATCATGCGATTCATCATGCCACATGTCGGACACTGGCGATCATTTCAAGTGGAGCGCGCGCCAAAAAAGATTGTCCGGTTGATCTTTGACCAGCTTCGCGATGTGTCGGCACCTAGGTTGGAGATCCTAAAAGTGTTCGGGGAACGGTTGCCTCACCCCCCTTTCCGGCCACTCTCTCCGCTGAAATTGAAGCTAGCGCCGTTCGTCCACGGAGAAGCGCCGAGCTTGAAGGAGCTTGTCATAGAGGGCGTTCCGTACGACTATTTCGTGAACAGGTTCCGCACCCTGCAAGTCCTTCGCCTTGCACACCCGGACTTTATAACAGCCGGGGCCGTCGAGAACGTCAAGTCCATACACCACATTCTCGTTTCTCTCCTCAGCCTCCGTACACTCCAGATCGACTCTGCCAGACGCATCTACAGCAGTCAGGGCCCACTTGACTTGCCGAACGCATCACGACAGATATCCCACCCCTCCTTAACCGAATTATCGATCTATCTCCCCCAAAACAATGAGGATATGGTCCTCGGCTCCCTCACGCTCCCCAAACTTCGGTACTTCCTAACAACCCCTGTGCAAGCCGAAGCCACACTCAGTCTCGGCTTGCTTGCAACCTTATCCGAATACCGCCCATTCCCAAATCTAATCAGCCTATGCATCGGAACACGATTTCCCGGTCGCGGCCTCGCCAGACCCCCTTCAGACCCAGTCAAGCTTGTGCACCTGGAAGGCGCCTTAGCTGGACTTCCGCAGCTCAAGGCGTTGACGTTCGACCATGTAGAATTCGGCGGGAACAAATGGCTCGCCTGCCTGGCAACAACGTGTCCCCGACTTCATTGGCTCTCGTTCAACGAATGCGGTGGGTGCACTCTCGAGCCACTTCGAGCCGTTGTGGAGAGGCGACGGACGAGGCTAGGCTTCGATCCTCTGGTTAAACTTGTCATCCAACAACGGCCTGGTGGTGAGGGGATGGCGATTGACGAAGGAACAGATAGGTGGCTGAAGCAGTCGCTGATTTACGAAGTTACCAATCCAGCCCATCCATATGAAAGGGATGACTACCTCAGGGTCGTCGAAGGAGTGGGGCTGTCGGTGGACTAGAGGCAGTTACGGACGCAGGCGGAATTGCCCTGTCACCAAGACTGATTCTATCAGCTGTGCGCTTCAGAAATTGGGGGTATTTCAGTAACGTAATATAAAGATATAAAGGGCAAAAGGAGCGAATGACAAGACAAAAACGAGAGTGGGTACGAGCGAGTGAAACATTTTCTCTGATGGGCAGAATGAGTCGGAGACATCCCTCCTTTACAAAGCAACCTTCGGAAGCGAGTTGTTGTCCTTGTAAACTCCGGCTACAGCCTTGCTGCCCAATCCACGTTTGGGAAAACCCTGCAAGTAAAGGTAATGGAAATGTTCCAATCAGATCAACTTGAATAGGTCGGACTCAGGTGTAATCCGGTTTGTGAAAACGTACCTTCCCGAGCAAGCACCTGTTCGCTCCCGCAGATCGTCCTGCGTCGGCCAGAATGATCGCTGAAACAAGAGATAGTTTCGTACATTAATAGTATCGTTAGAGAGTAACTGAAGACAAAGTATACCAAGTAGAAACGGAAAAGCCGCCATCCCGTGCGTCTTGGACAGGGGGTTCTAGATCTGGGGCTAACGCGAATGTTGTTACTCCATTCGTACTCAGAACCTTGAGAGCTCCGATGTCACGTGTTTGTCAAGCCCTCAGTGCGATGCGTATTCTCCCATCCCGCCTGGTAATTGCTCCCATTTGCCCTAATACTCGTATTACACACATATCTTGCTGGACTGCCTCAAGTGGCTCTCTCTGCGGTTTACGTCCACCGTTTACTTTTTCGCATCATTGACATGGCCAAGTTATAACCTCCTTCCAGATGCAAGTCACCTACTCGTGGTACGTTCTTTTCATTCTTTGACGCACCGAAGCGTAGCTGAGATGAGGGGAATGCACCGACGTGCAAGGTTCCGCATTGGTCAGCCAAATAAATGTCCGTTGTTCACTTGCCTCACATGGTTCCACCTTTGACCTTTGCTCATCGAAAGGGTGAGTGTACAACTAGAACGTTACGACCTTCTAGCTATTCATCTTAGCGACATACTACGCTTTTCAGAGAAACGCGGTTCTCTGGAAGGGGAGCTTCGCTCAACGTGGATCTGCTTGGTCGAGTTTGCGGGACGGCGACGGGGTGAAGAGCCCGCGTTCAGGTCGTGAAACGGTGACACCACCACTCGGCTTAACCGCCCCGCCTCTAGCGGTATGTATAGGCCACACGGTATCTCTCCTTGACGCGACGTCTCTAACTAGTCTTTTGTCTCCGCGTATAGGTCACACAAGCAACCCTAGACCGAACCACAGGTCCACTTCCTCCCTGTCGGGCTTTCCACCATGGCTGCAACCGAAGCACTCCCCGATCCGAACCTTTCAGCAGCCATTCCTACCAGCTCCACTATACGGACCCAGATTCAACCAAGTCACATGCCCAGCAACATCTCCTACGACATCTTTCTCATCATCGCCTACCTGTGCTGGGATCGTGAGAACAACAACCAGGACTCACGTTTCCCCATCACCGCATCCCACGTATGCCGGACATGGAGACGTTACGCATTAGACACGGGGGCGTTCTGGACGTCCTTGGAGTTCCGTCAAACGAATCCCCATCTGGCGATTATGAAGTACGAAATTTGGTTGGAACGTGCGAAGGATTCGCCGTTGGACATTTTCATTGGACCTCAGCCGTTCAAAGGTGCAAGCGTCAAGCACGCCAAATCAATCATGCGGCTCATCATGCCACATGTTGGGCACTGGAGGTCCTTTCATGTGGAGCATGTGCCGAAAAAGATCGTCCGGTTGATCTTCGACCGGCTTCGAGACGTGTCGGCACCCAGGTTGGAGACCCTGAAAGTGTTTGGGGAACGGTTGGCTCGTGCTTTCCGGCCATTGTCCGCAACGAGATTGAAGTTGGCGCCATTCATCCACGGAGAAGCGTCGGGTTTGAAGGAGCTCGTTCTAGAGGGCTTCCCGTATGGTTACTTCTTGAACAGGTTCCCAAAGCTGCAAGTCCTTCACCTTACACATCCGGACTTTGCGACAGCCGGGGCCGCCGAGAATGTCAAGTCCGTACACCACGTTCTTGCTTCTCTCCCCAGCCTCCGTGCACTTCGAATTGACTTCGCCAGTCGGATCTTCAACAGTCCCTTCTTACATGGCCTACTGGAGGCATCAACACCGCGGATATCCCACTCTTCTTTGACGGAACTCTCGATCGCTCTCCCCAAAGTAGACGAGGACATGGTTCTCGGTTCTTTCGCCCTCCCCAAGCTTCGGTACTTCCTAATCCGGAGGCCAGCCGAAGCCACGCTCAGTCTCAGCTTGCTTGCACCCTTATCCAAATACCGCCCATTCCCAAACCTAATCAGCCTATGCATCGGAACACGAATTCCATATGTCCGCTTTTCCGGGCCCCCCGAAGACCCAGTCAAGCTTGCGCACCTGGAAGGCGCCTTAGCTGGACTTCCGCAGCTCAAAGCGTTGACGTTCGACTGTGTAGGATTTGGCGGAAACAGATGGCTCCTTTGCCTGACAACAACGTGCCCTCAACTCCAATGGCTCACGTTCATCGAATGCGGTGGGTGCACTCTCGAGCCGCTTAGAACCATTGTGGAGAGGCGCCGGACGAAGCCAGGCTTCGATTCCCTAGTCAGACTTGTCATCCAACAATGGCCAGGTCTCGAAGGGATGACGATTGACGAAGGATCCGATAGATGGCTGAAACAGTCGCTGATCTACGAAGTTACCACTCCAGTCCATCCAGATCAAAGGAACGACTACCTAAGGGTTGTCGAAGGAGTGGAGCCGTCGAGGGACTAGCGACAATTGCGGACGCATGCGGAGTTAAACTGCCCTGTCACCAAGATACACTCCTTGTGCATCTCACCAGGGGCATTTCAGTGTTGTAATATAGAGTTGTTAAGACTCAATGACAAAACGAAAAGGAGAGGTAGTGTAGCTTAAGTCAAAAGAACGAGAGTGGGTATGAGCGAGAAAAGGAATTGAACCGGTCCCTCGACTCGAAGAACGAGTCGGCCAAGTCCATTTTCACTGAGGCTGGGGGCAGCCACTAGGAACGGTCATGTCGTCGACATATACTCCGGACTTAGCCTTGACACCTAGTCCACGCTTGGCAAACGCCTGCAAGGTAACGGAAATGTCAAGCTCAGGTCAAACACGAATAGCTCCGGTAATGCGGTTTTGTGAAAACGTACCGTCCAGAGAGTGCACTTGTTCGCTCCGACATATCGGTTTTGGTCGGCCTGAATGATGGCTGAAGATGGCAAAGAAATGCATTCCATCGTTAGTATCGTTTGAGACGAGTCGAAAACAGAAATATGCCAAGAGGTATTGAAAAACGCACCATCACGTGCGCTGACGAAGGTCGGATTGCAAGGTTGGATCGGGAGAGCGTCAACGAGAAGATGCAGGAAGACAATGTTTCCTTCCGATCGGGTCGGGTCCGTATTTTTCTCGGTGAAGCCACTGCGAAAAACGAACAGACAATGGATGAGGTGAGGATGGTGCAAATTGGACCGTCAAGGAAGAGACGCAGACGTACTATTTCCCGACGAGCGCCCAATACACTTCTATGAGCATCATCGCCCAGACTTCTCCAATGGCATGAACTACGGTAAAGTCATTCGAGGAAAGGGGGGAGGGGCGAGGGAGATGTCAGTAACGATGCCACTCCGAGCGAAACGCCGACAAGCCAAGCCCGGATAGGGACGGGTTGCCAAGTCGAAGGAAGAGGGGGGAAAAGATGGGAGGGAGAAGTAAACTTCGAAGGAGTCCAGAACTTACCTTCATTCTGGGAGGCAACTGTAGCGTATGTGTACGGGTTGGTAGCCTTATTGATCGAATACGGGTGGCTCCGGATGCCTGCGCCGTCATCGGTAACCCAGGCTCCCATAACGAAGTCAACCGGTATCGTAGAGTTTTGTTCCGACCAAAACGCGACAGTGTCGGACCATCCTTCACCCATTCCGCCTGATTCGGTCGTTTGAAGACATCTGCAGTTTCCGGAGAGAGTGACGAACGTATAAAGAGAAAGGATTGAGGTCAGGACCGAGAGAAGGAAGGAGGGGAAGGAAGGAGAGTAAGAGGGATAAGAACATCAGCAAAACGCCTTGTTGGTCGGAGAGGGGAGGGAGTAGAACGTACTCGCCAGTACCACCACCAGTCATCCGGTTGGTCAACCCATGTGTAAGCTCATGAGTTATGATATCGTTCTCCAAATCACCGTCTTTCACGGCGGGTTTAGTGTCCTCCCAAAGGTACATGTTGCAGTGAGGTGGTTGACCGCTGTGGGGGAACACACGAAGAAGATATGAAGGAAATAAAAAGATATTCAGTACAAACGCGTCCGCAATGATCCAGAAGAAGGAAATCGACCGGGGGGAGGACGTACTCTGGAGGCGTAGCGAAGTTGGCGTTATTTATCGGAACGCTATCCTGATACGATTGGACCTGCATCTCGACCGCATCGCCCCCCACTCCTCCCTTCCCGTAGTTATCATCCTGGAAGTTGAACGCCTTCTCGTTGAAGCCGTACTTGTACATGACGTCGTGGATCTTGTTGACGACGTAGAACGCGTTAACGCGAGCAACGTCCATGTTCTCCGAGGTGGGATCATTGGGAAGGGTGTTGGGGTTCCACGTGTAGTCGAACACGAGGCCGTCCGACGTTTCTTGGCTGGTCGTGACGCTTGCTACAAGATTACCGGCCTCGTCCAGGGGAACCGTATTCTTGCTGAGCCCGAAGTACGAGATGACGTTGTTCCTGGAACAGTCCCAAGAAAAGGAATATGCATGAGCCCGACGTAACAAGGAAACCTCTCGGGCAAAGTGTTTAAGACTCACCCTCTCGTATACGTATAAGACCCTTTACTATCCTGATGCCACCCATTGGGCGAAGCTTCCTTATCATCCGGGTTTTCAATCATCTTGAACCCGCTCCACGTCGGGTCCTGCTGACTCCACTCGAGGGCCTTGTATGCCGCATGCGCAACAAAGTCCACGACATGGACGACCTTAGGCGTCTTGGCATTAGTCGCATCGACGTGCGCCTGGACCCACTTGGACTTGTCCGGGGACTGAAGTTGGAATTGGTGCGTCAGGAGTGCGGACTGGCGGCTCGGATCGGTTGGGTCGGGTTGGAGGACGTATGACAGGGTTACGGGAACGGTGCTCAGATGCGTGAGGCCGAGGGAGCTTTCGGCAGCTTTGATAGCGGAGGCTTGGGAGAGGGACGGTGTGGATGGGGAGATTTGGGCTGCCCGGGAGGAAAACGCGTTCGCGATATCAGCTTCAGAGGGTAATGATGAAAGGTGGCTGCACGTACTTGGGTTGACGATGTTCGAACCGAACGCGACGACCTTGCCGGTCTTGTCGAACGCGATGTTAGCTACTCCGTTCGTCACGGGAATTCCGTCCTATCCCGAAAAATAACCAAATGAAAAGTCAATTTCCTCGGGTTCCATAAATGGAGGAGGGGTGACAAAGTTCGGCGTACAAAGCAAAGGCTCAAATAGACATGCGTGATACCGATGTCGATGGTGAACCCTTTACTGATGCAGAGCGAGTCCTTGGGGATGCCAGTTTGCTCTGAACAGTACTCGATTGCCGCGTTTTCAACATCGGGCGAGACTCCAGAGGGTGTAGTGGCTGCGCGAGGAACGAAAGGGTGGGTGGCGTTTGCGGAACGAGAGAGGAGCGAGTGGTCGCCATTGTGGAAGGTCTGCAAGCAAGCCGGGTTCAGTCAGTCATCGGACGACGCAAGTAGTGGGGTCAGCTTACTTGGTAGGAGGAGCGGGGATGGTAAGAGACGAATTCGACGTTGTTAGGGCCGACGGTACGGCGATGCGTCGAGAGTTTGTAGTCGTGGATGGCGGGTACGGGTTGGAGCGGAGCTGCATAAACGACGGTGGAGGTGAGCGCGAGTACGGCTGACAACGCGGTAGCGGCTTTGCTGAAGACTGGCATGATGATGAGAGTATGTGTAAAGAGCGACTATGAGAGAGGTAAAACGAGAGTGGGTGTAGAGAGTGGAAGGGGTCCGAATGGCGGATGGCGGGTTGATGTTCGTCTTGCCAGCGACTTTTATACACTTTAGGCGTACAACACCCCGATTGTTGAAAGCGAATGCGAAAAGGGTCCTTGTGGCTTTTCAGCGCCCGTTTGCAATTTCGTTACGAGGTGCCATGCTCGACGAGCTTCTGCGAGCTTTCGCCAAGACTCGATCGAGAGTCGACCCTGGCATGCACACACGCTAAACCTCCCCGCTTTTCTTCCCCTGAATGTGTAGTTCGATCGATCGCCATCCCTTGAAGTGCAAGATGAGGTTGCCCTAGATGATACTGAGAAGCTCGGTTCGCAGTCATTATGCTTTAGAACGCGATGTCAGCAAAGTTTTTGGGAGATGTGAACGGAGCCTACGACGTTTAGCGGGCTCGCCATGCACGCGTGTCTGATGTCATTTGTGGGAACGGGATGAGGCAGTTTGGCTTGTGGGAAGGGAAGAAGCGTTTAATGACGGGCTTGTGGCTTGAACATAACACCGATTGTCCCCGCCAATGCCCGACTGTGATCGCCGTTCGTTCCCATAAGTAGCACCACCCATCCCAGGAGAACCGTGAGCGCTGACCATGAACATTATTTTTTGAGTTGTTGATGGTGGTCAAAATTGAAAAGACAAAAAAGAAAAAGAACGCAAACTTGCGTCGTTGTGACGTCATAGTTCACTTGGTAACGTGAGCCCTTCCCCCGCAGTGCCAGACGCGTTCCGGGCGGTCAGGTCGGCTCCGAAAGCACAGCATTAGTACTAGCGGTATCCGATATCGTAGGAAGATAGAACATATTATGCGGACGTACTCTGGAGGCGTAGCGAAATTGGCGTTGGTTGTACCCGGATGCTCATCTTGATATCTATGGTTATTTTATGAATAGGTTCCACGCGCTGCAAGTCCTATGGCTACTTTGCCGGGCAACGTGTCCCCAGCTTCACTGGCTCACGTTCATGAATGCGGTGGGTGCACTCTCGAGCCACTTCGAACCGCTGTGGAAAGGCGCCGGACGAGGCCAGGCTTCGATTCCCTGGTTAAGGTTGTCATCCAACAATCGCCAGGTCATGAAGGGATAACGATTGACGAAGGAGCAGATAGGTGGCTGAAGCAGTCGCTGATCTCCGAAGTTACCAGTCCAGTCAATCCATATAAAAGGGACGACTACCCAAGGGTTGTGGAGCCGTCGAGGGACTAAAACCGGTGATGGACACATACGGAACTAGACTGCCCTGTCACAAGAACTTATTCTCTCTGTGCACTTCAGAAACTGAGGGGTATTTTAGAGATGTAATTATACAAATGTATAAGGGTTTTAGGAGGGAATGACGAGATAAAAAAGGAGAGTGAGGGGTAGCTTAAGTCGAAAAAACGAGGGTGAATGTAAACGAGATGATTGAACCGGTTCTATGGCGGGCAAAACGGGCCAGAGAGAGTACACGTCTAGCAGTCTTCAGGGATGTCGCCGTTGTCGACGTATTTCCCGTCGTCTACAGCGTTGAAGCCCAAGCCGCGCTTAGCGAAGGCCTGCAAGTAAAGGTGACGGGATGCCACAATCAGATCAACATGAACAGGTCAGGCGTAATGCGGTTTTGTGAACACATACCTTCCAGAGAGTGCACGTGTTCGCTCCCCCATATCGGCATTCATCCGCCTGAATGATGGCTGAAGAACAACAAAGCGATGCATCCCGTCGTTAATATATTTGTTGAAGAACATCCAAAAACAGAAATCTGCAGCGAGGAAGTGAGAGAGAGAAACGTACCATCACGTGCGGTGACGAAGGTCGGGTCGCAAGGTTGGAGCGAGAGAGCGTCAACGAGAAGGTGCAAGAATTTGATGTTTCCTTCCTCCTGTTCCGGGTTCGCAATGTCATTGGAGAATCCACTAATTAAAACGTATATGGAGCGAGGGAGGGTGAGGACGGTACGAATCAGCGCTGCCAAGGTAGAGACGCGGACGTACGATTCGCGGACGAGCGCCCAATACACTTCGATGAGGATCGTCGCCCAAACCTCTCCAATATTATGAACTGTGAAGGATTCGGCCAGAGAAATGGTAGACACGAAGATAAACGTCAATAACAGTGTATACGCAGGGTAAAAAGTGGAAGAACGAGGGAGGGGGGGAAATCTGTGACCCACCTTCATTCTGGGTCCCAACCCTAGAATAAGTGTACGGGTCGATTTTCATATCAGTCGAATACGGGACGCTCCGGATGCCGCGGGAGTCATTGATAACCCAGGATCCCAAAGTGAAAGGAACCTCCGTCGTGCAGTTTTGTTCCGACCAAAAAGCGACCGTGTCCGACCATCCTTCACCCATCCCGCCCGCTTCGGTTGTTCCGAGGCATCTGCAGTTCCCGGGGAGCGGGGCGAACGTATGAAGAGGGAGATGGGTGTCAAGATCGAAAGAAGGGGGGGGGGAAAGGGGATGTAGGGAAGACGAGATATCCAAGGACATGAGCAAAAAGAGCCTCAGTGGTTAGGGGGAAAGAGACATGCAACGTACGTGCCACTACCACCACCAGTCAGGCGGTTGGTCAACCCATGTGTAAGCTCATGAGTGATGATATCGTTCTCCAAATCACCATCTCGCATGGGATTAGTCTCCGTCCAGAGATACATGTTGCAGTGACCTGCCTGACCGCTGTTACGAGTACAGAAAAAAAGAAGCGGAGGCGGAAAGGAGAGAGGCATTTAGTACGAGCAGCATCCGAAATGGTAGGAAGAGAGAACATGTAATGCGGACGTACTCTGGAGGCGTAGCGAAGTTGGCGTTGTCTGTACCGGACTCAGATTGGACCTGCATCTCGATCGCATCGCCACCCAATCCTCCTTTCCCGTAGTTATCATCCTGGAAGTTGTACGCCGCCTCGTTGAACCCGTACTTGTACAGGACGTCGTGGTACTTGTTGACAACGTAGAACGCGTTCGTGCGAGCGACGTCCGGGTTCGGCGGAATGACGGGCTCGGCGTCTGGGTTCCACTCGTAGTCGAACACCAGGTCTTCCGAGCTTTGTTGGCTGGTCATGGCGTCGGTCTTGAGCCCGATGTACGCGAAGACATTGTTGCTGTAATAGAAAAGCAAAAGCCGTGAATAAGCAGCTCAACCTCATGGGCGGTGTGGTCGAAACTCACCCTCGTGTTTCGGGATGCAACCCTTGAGTGTCCGTATGCCACTCATTAGGCGAAGCATCCGTATCCTGGGGGTCCTCAAGTAACTTGAACCCGCTCCACGTCGGGTCCTGCTGACTCCACTCGACGACGTTATACGCCGCGTCGGCTACAAAGTCCGCCACATGAACGACCTTACCCGTCTTGGAGTTGGTCGCATCGACGTGCGCTTGGACCCACTTTGACACCCCGGCGTTCCGCAGTTGGAATTGGTGCGTAAGGAGTGCCGATTTGCGGCTGGGATCGGTGGCGTCGGGCTGCAGGACGTACGAGAGGGTCACGGGGACGGAGTCGAGGTGACTGAGGCCCAGGGAGCTTTCGGCAGCTTTGATGGCGTCGGATTGGGAGAGGATTGGTGTTGGCGAGGAGATTTGAACTATCACGAGGAAAAACGCGCTCGCGTGTTAGCTTAAGGAAATTCTAGGAAAGATGGCTGCACGCACCCGGGTTAACCATGCTCGAACCGAAGGCGACGACTTTGCCGGTCTTGTCGAACGCGATGTTGGCCACTCCGTTCGTGACGGGGATTCCGTTCTGTCCCACAAATAAGCCAAGGAATGTTAGTTTCTTCGCTGAATAAGGGGGGGGGGGGGGCAAGTGACGGTCTGCGTACCAGGTAATGAGTCAAATAGCAGTGCGTGGTACCGATGTCGTTGGTAAACCCGCTACGAACGCGGAGCGAATCCTTGGAGATGCCGGTCTGCTGTGACAAGTACTCAATTGCCGCGTTTTCAACTTCGGGCGAGACTCCAGAGGGTGCAGTGGCGGCGCGAGGAACGAACGGATGGGTGGCGTTTGCGGAACGGGAGAGCAGAGAATGGTCGCCATTGTGGAAGGTCTGCAAGCAAGCCGAGTTTAGTCAGTCGTTCGACGCCGACACATGTAGTGGGCCAGCTTACCTGGTAGGAGGAGCGAGGATGATAAGAGACGAATTCGACGTTGTTAGGGCCGACGGTACGGCGATGGGTCGAGAGTTTGTAGTCGTGGATGGCAGGTACGGGTTGGAGCGGAGCTGCATGAACGACGACGGAGGTGAGAGCCAGTGCGGCTGACAGCGCGGTAGTGATTTTGCTGAATACTGGCATGGTGATGAGAGTGTGTGTAAAGAGCGACTGTGAGAGAGGTGAAAAGAGAGTGGGTGTAGAGAGTGGAAGGGGGAGGTCCGGATGGCGGATGGTGAATCGTTTCTGGTCTTGCTAGCGAGTTTTATAGGCACAGGCGATGGGCGTACAAAAACACCCCAATTGCTGAACGCGGCGGCGCAAAGGGTTCTGGTGGCTATTCAGCGCCAGTTTGCAATTTGATTGCGAGGTGCCATGCTCTGCCAGCTTATAACAAAGACTCGACCCTGTCACCAGACCTCCCCGCCTTTCTTCCCCTGAATATCGATCGCCATCCCTTGAAAGACGAGTTGGGGGTGCTTCGTACGAGACTAGGCAGTGTCCGGAGTCGTTTTTCTTGTGGATGCGATGGTAGCAAAGTTTTTGGAGAGGTTAACGGAGCCGACGACGTCCAGCGGGTTCGCCGCACGTGTACGCATGTCGATGTCCTTTTCTGACATTTTTGGGAGACGGGATGAGGAAGTTTGGCTTGTTGGAAGGGAAGAAGCGTTTAATGATGGGCTTGTGGCTTGCGCAAACACCGATTGTCCCCGCCAATGCCCGACTGTCATCGCCGTTCGTTCCCACATGCAGCACCACGCAAGCCAGGAGATCCGTAAGCGCTGACCATGAATTTCATTTTTTTGACTTAAGCTTGTAATTGATGATGGCGGTCAAAATTGAAAGGGAAAAAAAAATGAAAAGCAAAAAGAAGCAAACTTGCGTCGTTGTTTGTCCAGATGACAGTGACGTCATAGTTCCCGTGGCACGCTCTTGGGCGGCCAGGTCGGCTCCGAAAGCCAGCCAACGGGTTCGATCGTAGCGGCGCGGGGAGGCGCTGTTCCCCCGACTCCCTACACATCTGAAGGAGATGATTAGAAGTCCGAGTTGGTCGACTTTGGGGGGCTTGAAATGCCCAACATGTGCGTTATAAGTCAGCTGGGAGCGGGTCCCGACATCGCGCAGTACCGATATTTAGGACGACGCATGAAGAGCAGGATCTCGACCATTGGCGTGCTCCTGTCAGCGGATGAAACAGAGGAACACTTCGCTCGACGACTACCGCCATTCAGACGCTTGTCTTTTTCCAACATGAAAACAAAGGCACAGCGAACGATAGCTGATGAAAGCGTGAAGGAAGACAGCAGCAACAATTTGGACGTAGAATATAGTTCTCGGCAACAGACTCCATCCGTACGTCAACTGAAGACCATCGAACTCGCCTTCTTTGCATAGCCAGGCTTGTATGACCCCTTGCGAATCGATTTCTGTAGAGGGGCTATAGTTTAGGAAATTTAAATATGAGCATAAGGATTAATTGTATGCAGGAAACACTTGTACACCCTGATGTTTGATAGATATACATAATCTTATGAAATTTTGCAATCGGACCCCGCATTTGTAAAAGCATGATTTACAGTGCCAGCAGAAGCAAGACCAAATTCCGGATAGCCCGCACGCCTTCATCGCTTCAGTAACGTGCAGGACGGTAGAGGCGGCTGCTCTGCTCGATAAATCTGGTGTTTGGCAAAATCGAACGTCCGTCCACGGAGAAGCGCCGAGCTTGAAGGAGCTCGTCCTAGAGGGCTTTCCGTATGGTTACTTTATGAACAGGTTCCACGCGCTGCAAGTCCTTCGCCTTGCACACCCCGATTTTGCGACAGCCGGGGGCGTCCAGAGCATCAAGTCCGTACACCGTGTTCTTGTTTCTCTCTCCAGCCTCCGTGCACTTCAAATCGACTCGACCAGTCGGATCTCCAACAATCCCCTCTCACTTGGTCTATCACCACCGCGGATATCCCACCCCTCCTTAACGAAACTCTCGATCGCTCTCCCCAAGTAGACCAGGGTATATATATGCTCGGCTCTCCCGCCCTCCCCAAGCTCCGGTACTTCCTAACCAGGAAGCCAGTCGAAGCCACGCTCAGTCTCGGCTTGCTTGCACCCTTATCCGAATACCGCCCATTCCCAAATCCAATCAGCATTGGCGTCGGGGCACGAAGTCCATCTGTCGGCCTTGCCAGACCTCCTTCGGACCCGGTCAAGCCTGCGTATCTCCATGGAAGGGGCCTTAGCTGGACTTCCGCAGCTCAAAGCGCTGACGTTCGACTATCTAGAATTTGGCGGGAACAAATGGCTACTTTGCTTGGCAACAACCTGTCCCCAACTTCACTAGCTCACGTTCATCGAATGCGGTGGGTGCGCGCTCGAGCCACTTCGAGCCGTTATGGAGAGGCGTCGGACGAGGCCAGGCTTCGATTTCCTAGTTAAACTTGTCATCCAACAATGGCCAGGTCGCGGAGGGATGGCGGTTGACGAAGGAACAGAGAGATGGCTGAAGCAGTCGCTGATTTACGAAGTTACCAATTCATCACATCCATATAAGGAACGACTACCTCAGGATCGTCGAAGGAGAAGAGTCTTCAAGGGACTAAAAACGATTAAGGACGCATGCGGGCACCAGGACATACTCTTTCTATTCATTTCATAAAAGGGGCGGATTTTAGGGGTGTAATTATATAAATATAAGGTGTTGAAAGTGAATGACAAGACAAAAAGGAGAGTGAGGCCTAGTTCGAGTCAAAAGAGGAGACTGAGTATGAGCGAGAAGATTGACCGTTTCGTCTGGCGGACAAGAGTCGGAAAAAACCCCTCTTTTAGCAACCCTTGGGAGCCGAGAAGTCGTTGCTGTAGTTTGCAGCATTCACTCCCAGTCCACGCTTGGCAAATGCCTGCAAGTGAAGGTGTTGGAAATGCCATATCAGATTAACCCGAATGAGTCAGGTGTAAAGCGGTTTGTGAACGCATACCTTCCAGAGCAAGCACTTGTTCACTCCCCGATATCGGCGTGCATCCGCCTGAATGATGGCTGAAGGTAAAAAAGAGATGTATTCCGTCATTAGTATCAACCAAAAACAAAAATACGCCAAGGTGGATTGAAAAAAACGCACCATTGCGTGCGGCGAGGAAGGTCGGGTTGCAAGGTTGGAGCGGGAGAGCGTCGACGAGAAGATGCAGGAAGACGATGTTTCCTTGGGTTTGGTTCGGGTTCGCATTGTCGTTGGAGAAGCCACTGCGTAAAACAAACAGCCAACGGATGAGGTGAGGATGGTACGAAATCGGATCGTCAAAGCATAGACGAAGACGTACTATTTCGCGACGAGCGCCCAATACACTTCTATGAGCATCATCGCCCAGACTTCTCCGATGGCATGAACTGCAGTAACGTCGTTCGAAGAAAGGGTGGAGGGGGAAGACGTCAGTAACGATGTCACTCCGAGTCGAAACGCCGACAAGCCAGGTCCGGATAGGGACGGACTGCCAAGTCAAAAGAAGGGGAGGCGGAGGAGGAAAGGAATGAACTGGGAAGGGATTCAGGACTCACCTTCGGTCTTGGTCTGAAGGTCACCATAAGTGAGCGGGTTGGTATTCTTATTCGTCGAATACGGGTGGCTGCGGATGCCTGCGGGTTTGTTCATAACCCAAGATCCCAAAGTGAAATCTTTGTATGTTGCAGAGCTTTGTTCGGACCAAAACGCGACCGTGTCTGACCATCCTTCACCCATTCCGCCTGCTTCGGTCGTTTGGAGACATCTAGAGTCCCGGAGAGTGAGACGAGCGAATGGAGAGAGAGATATGGAAGTCAAGCCCGATAAAAGGAAGGGGAAAGGGGGGTGGAAGGAAGACGAGATAGGCAAAAACATCAGCACAAACGCCTCACTGGTTGGAGGGAAAGGGAAATGCAACGTACCTGCCAGTACCACCACCAGTCATCCGGTTAGTCAAGCCATGCGTAAGTTCATGAGTGATGATATCGTTCTCTAAAGCACCATCTCGATTGGGCGAAGTGTACGTCCAGGTGTACATTCTGCATTGACCTGACATACCACTGTTACGAGTACAAAGGAGAAGCGAAGGCGGAGATGAGAAGCATTTAGTTCTAGCGGCATCCGACATGGTAGGAAGAGGGAACATAATATGCGGACGTACTCGGGAGGCGTAGCAAAGTTGGCGTTGTTTTTACCGGACGCATCCTGAACGCTCATCAGGATCTGATCGTTCCCCAACCCTCCTTTCCCGTAGTTATTATTCTGGAAGTTGTAAGCCGCCTCGGTGAACCCGTACTTGTACAGAACGTCGTGGTACTTGTTGACAACGTAGAACGCGTTAGTGCGAGCGACGTCCAGGTTCGGTTGGGTTTCGGGAGAGGTCTCGGAGTTCCATTTGTAGTCGAACTTTCCAGGCGCCGTCTCCCGGCTGGGCCCGGGGGGGTTTCCCAGTTTAACCGAGATGACATTGTTGCTGTGACAGAAAAACAAAAGCAGTGAATAAACGGATTCTCATGTGTGTTTCCGACACCTACCCTGCCGTACTCCCACCCAAGACCCACCCCCCGGGGGAAGCCCCCTTATCCTCCGGGTTTTCAAGCACCTTAAACCCGCTCCACGTCGGGTCCTGTTGACTCCACTCGACGACATTATACGCCGCATCCGCAACAAAGTCCACGACATGGACGACCTCACCCGTCTTGGCGTTCGTCGCGTCGACGTACGCCTGGACCCACTTGGACACATCGGCGTTTTGCAGCTGGAACTGGTGCGTCAGGACTGCCCATTTGCGGCCGAGATCGGTGGCGTCGGGCTGCAGGACGTATGAGAGGGTCACGGGGACGGAGTCGAGGCGGGTGAGGCCAAGAGAGCTTTCGGCGGCTTTGATGGCGGCGGATTGGGAGAGGGCAGGTGTTGCCGAGGAGATTTGAACTATTACGAGGAGAACGCGTTCGCGTATTAGCTTGAGGAAATCCAAGAAAGGAAAAGAGAGAGAGATGGCTGCACGCACCCGGGTTAACCATGCTCGAACCGAACGCGACGACTTGGCCGGTCTTGTCGAACGCGATGTTGGCTACTCCGTTCGTGACGGAGATTCCGTGCTAAACGGAAATAACCGATAAAAATGTCAATTTCTTTATAGAAGGAAGAGAATAATGACGGTCTGCCTACCAGTAACTGCTCCAAATAGACGTGCGTCGTACCGATGTCGTTGGTGAAACCGCTACGGACGCGGAACGAATCCTTGGACATGCCGGTTTGCTGTGAACAGTACTCCAATGCAGCGGTTTCGACATCGGGCGAGACTCCAGCGGGTGTAGTGGCGGCGCGGGGAACGAAAGGATGGGTGGCGTTAGCGGATCGGGAGAGGAGAGAGTGGTCGCCATTGTGGAAAGTCTACAAGCAAGCCGAGTTCAGCCAGTCGTTCGACGCCGACACAAGTAGAGGGTCAGCTTACCTTGTAGGAGGAGCTAGGATGATAAGAGACGAATTCGACGTTGTTGAGGCCGAAGTTGCGGCGATGGGTCGAGAGTTTGTAGTCGGGGATGGCGGGTGCCGCTTGGAGCGGAGCCGCATGAACGACGGAGGTGAGAGCCAGTACGGCTGACAGCGCGGTAGTGATTTTGCTGAATACTGGCATAATGATAGTAGTGTGTGTAAAGAGCGACTGTGAGAAAGGTGAAAAGAGAGTGGGTGTAGAGAGTGGAAGGGGGAGGTCCGAATGGCGGATGGTGAATCTTTTCTGGGCTTGCTAGCGAGTTTTATAGATATAGACGGTGGGCGTACAAAACACCCCATTTGCTGAATTCAAAACAACGGCGCACAGGGTTCTTGATCAAGGCTTTTCAGCGCCAGTTTGTAATTTGATTGCGAGGTGCCATGCTCTGCAAGCTTATAACAAAAACTCGACCCTTTCGCCAGACCTCCCCGCCTTGCTTCCCCTGAATATGTGGCTCAATCGATCACCATCCCTTGTAAGGACGAGATGGGGGTGCTTCGTACGAGACTAGGCGATGTTCGGAGTCGTTATTCTCGTGGACGCGATGGTAGTAAGTTTTTGGAGAGGTTACGGAGCCGACGACGTCCAGCGGGGCCGCCACGCGTGTAGGCATGTTGATGTCCTTTTCTGACGTTTTTGGGAGACGGGGATGAGGAAGTTTGGCTTGTTGGAAGGGAAGAAGCGTTAAATGATGGGCTTGTGGCTTGAGCTTAACACCGATTGTCCCCGCCAATGCCCGACTGTCATCACCGTTCGTTCCCATAATTAGCACCACCCAACCCAGGAGAACCATGAGCGCTGACCATGAATTTCATTTTTTGACTTGTAATTGATGATGGTGGTCAAAATTGAACAGAAAAGATGCAAACTTGCGTCGACTCGTGTTTGTCCAGATGACAATGACGTTATAGTTCACTTGGCCCTTCCCCAGTACCAGACACGTTCTGGGCGGCCAGATCGGCTCCGAAAGCAAGCCAACAGGCTCGATCGTAGCGGCGCGTGGAGGCGCTGTTCTCCCGATTCTCTACACATCTGAAGGAGATGATTAAATGCCCGAGTTGGTCGAATTTGGGGCTTGAAATGCCCCACATGCGTTATAAGTCAGTTGGGATCGGGTCCCGACATCGCGCAGTAGCGATATTTATGACGATGCATGAAGAGTAGTATCTCGACCATTGGCGTGCTCCTGTCGGCGGATGAAACAGGGGATCGATGACCATTCCCAAATCTAATCGGACCATGTATCAGAACACGAATTCCATCTGTCGACCTTGTCAGACTTCCTTCAGATCCAGTCAAGGTTGCGCACCTGGAAAGCGCCTTAGCTGGACTCCCGCAGCTCAAAGCGCTGGCGTTCGGCTATGTGGAATTTGGCGGGAACAAATGGCTACTTTGCTTGGCAACAACGTGTCCCCGACGTCACTGGCTCACGTTCGTCGAATGCGGTGGGTGCACTCTCGAGCCACTATGAGCCGCTGTGGAGAGGCGCCGGACGAGGTCAGGCTTCGATTCCCTGGTCAAACTTGTCATCCAGCAATGGCCATGCCATGAAGGGATGGCGATTGACGAAGGAACAGATGGCTGAAGCAGTCACTAATTTATATAAGCTACCATTCCGTCACTTCCATCTGAAAAGAGCGACTACCCAGGGGTTGTCGAACGAGAGGGGTTACAGAGGGACGAGAGGCAGTTACGGACCCTTGCAGAATTAGACTGTCCTGTCGCCAGGACTTACTCTTTCTGTACACTTACATAAGAAAACTCGGGTATTCCAGTGACGTATTTATACAAAGTATCAAAGGCTTTAGGAGCGAATGACAAGACAAAAAGGAGCGTGAGGGGTTGTTTGAGTCAAAAAACGAGAGTCCTCTTTTAGCAACCGTCGGGAGTCGAGAAGTCGTTGCTGTAGTTTGCAGCATTGACTCCTAATCCACGCTTGGCAAGCGCCTACAAGTAAAGGTGTTGGAAATGCCATATCAGATCAACACGAATGAGTCAGGTGTAATGCGGTTTTGTGAACACGTACCTTCCAGAGCAAGCACTTGTTAGTTCCCTTATATCGGTTTGTGTCGGCTTGAATAATGGCTGAATAAAAAAAAAGAGACGCGTCAGGTTATTAGCGTCGTTGAAGAATAACCGAAAACAGAAGTATGCCAAGGGGAAATGAAAAACGTACCATCACGTGCCTTGACGAAGGTCGGGTTGCAAGGTTGGAGCGAGAGAGCGTCGACGAGGAGATGCAGGAAGACAATGTTTCCTTGGGTTTGATTCGGGTTCGCATTGTCCTTAGCACAGCCACTGCGTGAAACAAACAGCCAACGGACGAGGTGAGGATGGTATGAAATCGGACCGTCAAGGAAGAGACGCAAACGTACTGATTGTCGACGAGCGCCCCATACACTTCTACCAGCATTGTCGCCCAGATTTCTCCAATGGCATGCACTGCGGTATCGAGAAAAAGATGAAAGGGAACTGGAGATGTCAATAACGATTGCCACTTCAAGCCGAAACACCAACAGCCAAGACCGGATGGCCAAGACGAGGATGGGGACGGGGTAGAAAGAAACAAAGCTTCGATGGAATCCAAAACTCACCCTCATTCCAGGTCCTAACATCAGAATACTTGTACGGATTGGTTTGCGTATTCCTCGAATACGGGTAGGTCCGGATGCCCTTGGGGTTGTTGGTAACCCAGGCCCCCAAAACGAAATCAGCCACCGTTGTCGAGGTTTGTTCCGACCAAAACGCGACCGTGTCGGACCATCCTTCGCCCATTCCGCCTGCTTCGAGCGTTTGGAGACATCTTCAGTTTCCGGGGGAGCGGGGCGAACGTATGAAGAGGGGAGATGGGCGTCAAGATCGAAAGAAGGAAGGGGGAAAAGGGGGTGGAGGGCAGAAAAAATCGGCAAAGAACATAAAAGTCTCACTGGTAATAGGGGAAAGGAAATGCAACGTACCCGCTAGTACCACCACCAGTCATCCGGTTAGTCAGCCCATGCGTAAGCTCATGGGTGATGATATCGTTCTCCAAATCACCATCTCGCTCGGGGGTAGTCAGGGTCCAGAGGAACATGCTGCAGTGACCTGCTTGACCGCTGTCGAGGAGCACAGCGATATGGCGAGATGAAGAAAATAAGGAGTATTCAGTACAACGCGCCCATTACGATTCAAAAGGGTGGAAAGGAACGTGTAACGACGTACTCGGGAGGCGTAACGAAGTAGGCGTTGTTTTCACCGGCACCATCTTGAACCTGCATCTGGATGGAATCGTTCCCCTTTCCTCCTTTCCCTTAGTTATCAATCTGGAAGTTGAACGACTTCTCGGTGAACCCGTATTTGTATAGGACGTCGTGGAACGCGTTCGCGACGTAGAACGCGTTAACGCGTGCGACGTCCAAGTTGTGCGTGCCTAAGGCATTTGGATCTCTATCGGGGCTCCACTTGTAGTCGTAGACTTGACCGGGCCAATTTTGCTGGCTCCCGAGTTGGAGAGTATTCATAGAGGAAACCTGCAGTTGGTAGTACGAAAATACGTTGTTCCTGTAGAAGTCCCAGAAAAAGCAACACTGCATGAATAAACACCGACGTAAACCGGAACCCGGTCATGCCGACACGAGGGTTTGGGCGCTCACCCTCTCGTCTCCGTATACTCGAAATTACCAACCGTATGCCACCCCTTCGGCGAGGCCGCTGAATCCTGCGGATTCGTAACCAATACGAGCTGATTGTTAACCTCCGTCGGGTCTTGGTTTTTCCACGGAAGCACGCGATACGCAGCGTCCGCGACGAAATCCACGACATGGACGACGTTGCCGGTTTTGGCGTTGGTCGCGTCGATGTGCGCCTGCACCCACCTGGATACCTCGGCGTTTCGCAGTTGGAACTGGTGCGTCAGAAGTGCCCATTTGCGAGAAGGGTCGGTAGGATCGGGTTGCAAGACGTATGAGAGGGTCACGGGGACAGAGTCGAGGCGGGTGAGGCTCAGGGAGCTTTCAGCGGCTTTGATGGCGGAGGATTGGGAGAGTGATGGTGTTGGCGAGGAGATTTGGGCTGCCCGGAGGAACAAGGTGCATTTGTATGTCAGCTGAAGGTGGTTGAAGAAGAGAAAGGGGAAAGGTGGATGCACGCACTCGGGTTGACCATGTTCGAACCGAACGCGACGACTTTACCGGTCTTGTCGAACGCGATGTTGGTCATTGCGTTCGAGACGGGAATTCCGTTCTGTCCGCAAATAACCGAAGTTAACTTACACGTCTTCAAGGAAGCGGAAGGCTGATGATGCACGTACCAGATACTGGGTCAAATAACAGTGGGTCGTACCGATGTCATTGGTGAACCCGCTATGGACGCGGAGCGAATCCTTTGGGATACCGGTTTGCTCGGACAGGTACGAGATTGCGGCGTTTTCGACGTCGGGCGAGACTCCAGAGAGTGCAGTGGCGTCGCGGGGAACGAACGGGTGGGTGGCGTTTGCGGAGCGGGAGAGGAGGGAGTGGTCGCCACCGTGGAAGGTCTGCAAGAAAGCCGAGCCCAGTTAGTGATCGGACAACGTTCTACGCCGACAGAAGTAGGTGGGTCTGCTTACCTGGTAGGAGGAACGAGGATGGTAAGAGACGAACTCGACGTTGTGAGGGCCGAAGGTGCGGCGATGTGTCGAGAGCTTGTAGTCGTGGATGACAGGTGCGGGTTGGAGCGGAGCTGCATGAATGACAGAGGTGAGAGCCAGTACGGCTGATAGGGCCGTGGTGACTTTGCTGAATACTGGCATGACGATGATGATAGCGTGTGTAAAGAGCGACTATGAGAGAGGTGAAAAGAGAGTGTGTAGAGAGTGGAAGGGGTCGGGATGGCGGATCGCCTGTGGTCTTGCTAGCGAGTTTTATAGGTACTGTATGGGCGATTGGCGTACAAAAACATCTCACTTGCTGAAAACGATGGCGCAAAGTGTTCCTGTGGCTTTTTAGCGCCAGTTTGTAATTTGATTGCGAGGTGCCATGCTCTGCAAGCTTATAACACCGAATCGACCCTTTCATGCACGCACGCCGCCTTTCTTCCCCTGAATATATGGCTCGATCAATCGCCATCCCTTGAAGAACGAGATGGGGGTGCTTCGTGCAAGAATAGAGCGTTGTTCGGAGTCTTTATTCGTCACGTGGACGCGATGGTTACAAAGTTTCTGGAGAGGTTAACGGGGCGGACGACGTCCAGCGGGTTCGCAGTGTACGCATGCTGATGTCCTTTTTCTAACCTTTTTGAGACGCGGGACAGGGTAGTTTGGCTTGTTGGAAGGGAAGAAGCGTTTAATGATGGGCTTGTGGCTTGAGCAGAACACCGATTGTCCCCGCCAATGCCCAAAGGCTATTATCGCCGTTCGTTCCCATAATTAGCACCACCCAACCCTGGAGGACCGTGAGCGCTGACCATGAGTTTTATTTTATTTGACTTGTAGTTGATGATGGTGGTCAAATTTGAAAAAAAAAGAAAAAAGATGGAAACTTGCGTCGTTGTTTGTCCAGATGACAGTGACGTCACTTGGCCCTCTCCCAGTGCCAGACACGTTCTGGGCGGCCAGGTCGGCTCCGAAAGCAAGCCAACAGGTTCGATCGTCGCGGCGCGTGGAGGCACTGCTCCCCCGGTATAAGTCAGTTGGGATCGGGTCCCGACATCGCGCAGTAGCGATATTTAGGACGACGCAAGAAGAGCAGTATCTCGACGATTGGCGTGCTCCTGTCAGCGGATGAAACAGAGGAACACTTCGGCTTGATGACTATCGCAATTCAGGCGCTTGTCTTTTTCTAACATGAAAACAAAGGCACAGCTAACGATACCTGATCATAGCGAGAAGGAAGACAGCAGCAACGATTTGGACGGAGAATATAGTTCTCCGGCAGCAGATTCCATCCGCACTTCAACTGAAGACCATCGAACTCGCCCTCTTTGCATAGCTAGGCTTGTATGACCCCTTGCACAATCGATTTCTGTAGAGGGGCTATAGTTTAGGAAATTTAAACATGAGCATAAGGATTAATTGTATGCAGGAAACACTTGTACACCCTGATAGTTCGATAAATATACATAATCTTATGAAGTTCTGCAATAGGACCCCGCGTTCGTAAAAGAAGGACTTACAGTGCCAGCAGAAGTAAAACCAAGTTACGGATAACCTGCACGCCTTGAATTCATCGCTTCAGTAACGTGCAAGACGGTGCCTAGAGGCGGCTCCTCTGCTTGATAAATCTGGTGTTTGGCAAAATGGAACGTCCGTCCACGGAGAAGCGCCGAGCCTGAAGGAGCTCGTCCTAGAGGGCTTTCCGTATGGTTATTCTATGACCAGGTTCCATGCGCTGCAAGTCCTTCACCTTCTATACCCCTACTTTGCGACAGCCGGGGCCGTCAAGAACGCCAAGTCCATACACCGCGTTCTTATTTCTCTCCCCAGCCGCCGTGCACTTCAAATCGCCTCTCCCAGTCGGATCTCCAACAATCCCCTCTCATTTGGTCTACTGGACGCATCACCACCGCGGATATCCCACTCTTCTTTGACGGAACTCTCGATCGCTCTCCCCAAAGTAGACCAGGACACGGTTCTCGGCTCTCTCGCCCTCCCCAAGCTTCTATCGTACTTCCTAATCCGGAGGCCAGCCGAAGCCACACTCAGTCTCGGCTTACTTGCACCCTTATCCGAATACCGCCCATTCTCAAATCTAATCGGCCCATGTATCGGAACACGAATTCCATCTGTCGGCTTTGCCAGACCCTCTTCAGATCCAGTAAAGCTTGTGCCCCCGGAAGGCGCCTTAGCTGGACTTCCGCAGCCCAAAGCGTTGACGTTCGACTATGTAGAATTTGGCGGGAACAAATGGCTACTCTGCCTTGGAACAACGTGTCTCCGACTTCACTGGCTCACGTTAATCGAATGCGATGGGTGCACTCTCGAGCCACTACGAGGCGATGTGGAGTGGCGCCGAACGAGGCCAGGGTTCGATTCCCTGGTTCAACTTGTCATCCAACAATAGCCAAGTCGTGAAGGGATGGCGATTGACGAAGGAACAGATGGCTGAAGCAGTCACTGATTTATGCAGTTACCATTCCGTCAGTTCCATATGAAAGGAACGACTACCCAGGGTCGTCGAACGAGTGGGGCTGCAGAGGGACGGGAGGCAGTTACGGACCCTTGCGGACTTAGACTATCCCGTCACCAGGACTTACTCTTTCTGTACACTTAAGAAAATTCGGGTATTCCAGTGACGTAATCATACAAAGTATCAAAAGCTTTAGGAGCGAATGACAAGACAAAAAGGAGCGTGAGGGGTTGTTCGAGTCAGAAAACGAGAGTGAATACGAGGGAGAAGATGAAACGTGTCCTCTAACGGACAAGAGGGTCGGAAAAACACCCTCTTTTAGCAACCGTTGGGAGCCGAGAAGTCGTTGCTGTAGTTTGCAGCCTTCACCCCCAATCCACGCTTGGCAAACGCCTACAAGTAAAGGTGTTGGAAATGCCATATCAGATTAACACGAATGAATCAGGTGTAGGGTTTCTATGAACACGTACCTTCCAGAGAGTGCATTTGTTCGCCCCGCCATATCGGTTTGCGTCGGCCTGAATGATGGCTGAAAGACAACAAAGAAATGCGTCCCGTCATTAGCATCGTTAAAGAATAGTTGAAGACGAAATAGACGAAGTGGGAATGGAAATGGGAGAAAGACGCACCATTACGTGCGACGACGAACGTCGGGTTGTAACCTTGGAGCGGGAGACCGTCGACAAGAAGATGCAGGAAGACGATGTTTCCTTCGGCTTTGGTAGGGTCCCCAATCTTTGGGGAGAAGCCACTACGTAATAAAGACAGCGGACGAGGTGAGGATGGCACGAAATCGGACTAGCAACGAAGAAACGGAGACCTACTGTGCAGCGACGAGTGCCCAATACACTTCTATGAGCGTCATCGCCCAGACTTCTCCGATGTCATGAACTACAGTGGAGTAGTTCGGGGAAAGGGTGGAGGGGGAAGACGTCAGTAACGATGCCACGCCGAGTCGAAACGCCGACAAGCCAGGTCCGAATAGGGACGGACTGCCAAGTCGAAGGAAGGGGAAGGGGAGGAGGAGGAGGAGGAGGAAAGGAATGAACTTGGAAGGGATCCAGAACTCACCTTCGGTCTTGGTCTGAAGGTCACCATAAGTGAGCGGGTTGGTTTTCATATTCGTCGAGTACGGGTGGCTCCGGATGCCTGCGGGGTCGTTGGTAACCCAGGCTCCCATAACAAAGTCAACCGGTGTTGTAGAGTTTTGTTCCGACCAAAACGCGACTGCGTCGGACCATCCTTCACCCATTCCGCCTGATTCGGTCGTTTGGAGACCCCTGGAGTTCCCGAAGAGCGGAGCAAACGAATGAAGAGGGATAGATGGGGGCCAGGACCGATAGAATAACAGGAAAAAGGGGTGGAGGGAAGACGAAATAGGCAAGAACATCAGCAAAAAAGGTCTCTCTGGTTAGGCGGAAAGGGAAATGCAACGTACATGCCACTACCACCATCAGTCATCCGGTTAGTCAACCCGTGCGTAAGTTCGTGGGTGATGATATCGTTCTCCAAATCACCATCTCGCATGGGGTTAGTCTCCGTCCAGATGTACATGTTGCAGTGACCTCGTTGACCGCTGTCGGGGGACAAAGGAAGAGGATATGAAGGAAATAAGGAGTATTCAGTACAAACGCGTCCGCAATAAGGAAGTTAAAGAGGGTGGGGTGAGAGCAGAGAACATTACGACGTACTCGGGAGGTGTAGCGAAGTTGGCGTTATTGAGCGGCGGAACGCTATCGGAAAAAGATTGGACCTGCATCTCGATCCTATCGCCCCCCTTTCCTCCTTTCCCAAAATTATCGTCCTGGAAGTTGAACGCCGCCTCAGTGAACCCATACTTGTACAGGACGTCATGGTATGTGTTGGTGACGTAGAACGCGTTAACGCGAGCGACGTCCGTGTTCGGCGGGATGATCGGTTCCATGTCCGGGTTCCAGGTATAGTCGTACACGCCATCTGACGTTTCTTTGCTGAGCGTGATGTCTTTTGCAAGATTTCCAATCACGTCAAAGGCGGGTGTATCGGGAAGGTCGCCCCCATAGTACGAGATGACGTTGTTCCTGTAATAGTCCCAAGAAAAGCAATATGCATAAATAAACCCCAAGGACGTAAGGAAACCCTCTCGGCAAAGCGTTGGAACTCACCCCATCGTATACGGATAGGTCCCCTTACTATCTGTATGCCACCCCTTCGGCGAAGCACTCGTATCCTGAGGGTCCTTGATCATCGTGAACCCGCCATCCCACGTCGGGTCCTGCTTACTCCACTCGAGGGCCTTGTATGTCGCATGCGCAACAAAGTCCACGACATGGACGACCTTAGGTGTCTTGGCATTGGTCGCGTCGACGTGCGCCTGGACCCACTTGGACTTGTCCAGGGACTGAAGTTGGAATTGGTGCGTCAGGAGTGCCGACTGGCGGCTCGGATTGGTTGCGTCGAGTTGGAGGACGTATGAGAGGGTTACGGGAACGGTGCTCAGACGCATGAGACCGAGGGAGCTTTGGGCAGCTTTGATAGCGGAGGATTGGGAGAGGGATGGTGTGGACGGGGAGATTTGAGCTTCCGGGAAGAAAAGGCAGTCGCAATATCAGCTTCAGAGGGTTCAACAAGATGATGATGAAAGGTGGTTGCACGTACTCGGGTTGACGATGTTCGAACTGAAAGCGACGACTTTGCCGGTCTTGTCGAACGCGACGTTAGCTACTCCGTTCGTGACGGGGATTCCGTTCTGTCCCACGAATAACGTCAGTTTCTTCGGAGAATAGGGAGAGGGGGGGACAGTGACAGCCTGCGTACCAGGTACTGGCTCAAATAACAATGCGTGGTACCGATGTCGTTAGTGAACCCGCTACGAACGCGGAGCGAATCCTTAGAGATGCCGGTTTGCTGTGACAAGTACGCGATTGCCGCGTTTTCAACCTCGGGCGAGACTCCAGAGGGTGCAGTGGCGGCGCGCGGAACGAACGGGTGGGTCGCGTTTGCGGAACGGGAGAGCAGAGAATGGTCGCCATTGTGGAAGGTCTGCAAGCAAGTCGAGTTCAGTCAGTCGTTCGACGCCAACACAAGTATTAGGTCAGCTTACCTGGTAGGAGGAGCGGGGATGATAAGAGACGAATTCGACGTTGTTGGGGCCGAAGGCACGGCGATGTGTCGAGAGTTTGTAGTCGTGGATGGCAGGGACGGGTTGGAGTGGAGCTGCATGAACGACGGATGTGAGAGCCAGTACGGCTGATAGGGCCGTGGTAACTTTGCTGAATACTGGCATGGTGATGATAGTGTGTGTAAAGAGCGACTATGAGAGAGGTGAAAAGAGTGTGTGTGTAGAGAGTGGAAGGGGGAGGTCCGAATGGCGGATGGGGGATCGCTTCTGGTCTTGCTAGCGCGTTTTATGGGTATAGGGGGTACTAAAACACCGCGCAAAGGGTTCTTGTGGCTTTCAGTGCAAGTTTGCAATTTGGTTACGAGGTGCAAGCTTATAACCAAGACTCGACCCTTTCATGCACGTCTCCCCGCGTTTCTTCCCCTGAATGTATGGCTCGATCGATCGCCATTCCTTGAATGATGAGATGAGGGTGCTTCGTACGAGACTAGACGATGTTCGGAGTCGTTTTTCTTGTAGACGGGATGGTAGCAAAGTTTTTGGAGAGGTGTACCGAAGCGACGACGTCCAGCAGGCTCGGCGGGTATGTACGCAGATTCATTCCCTTTTCTGACGTTTTTGGGGGCTTGTTGGAAGGGAAGAAGCGTTAATGTTGGGCTTGTGGCTTTGTGGCTTGCGCAAACACCGATTGTCCCCGCCAAGTATTGCAATGCCCGACTTTTACCGCCGTTGCTTCCTCGCCAAGGAAAACCGTGCACTTGAGCGTCGAGCTTTATTTGTTTTATTTTATTATTGGTTTTCTTTTCTTTTCTTTTCTTTTCTTTTTTTTTTGAGTCGAACTCGAGAGAAGTTCCCGCTACCTTGGTAGTGGGTTTTTCCCGCTACCTTGGTAGTGGGTCTTTGTAGGGTTGACCCGATTTTCGAAACCATTAAGAAATCGAGGTCGACATTGTGGGGCTGATTCAGCAGCTGAGCTCGAATTATCGATGGCGGAGTTTGAATTTCAATGCCCAGCTGATTTCCCTGACGTCACACCTCGTCATGTCCGTTCACCAGTGCACGTGCACTCCTCTACTGCTTCCAAATATGGGACGAGCTCACCGCCTATGCGTTGATTGTATTTTATTCGCTTGTGGTCTTCGCCCTCACATTATCTACGGGTCTTTCAGATGCGAGCCTCTATAGCGATGATAGTGGCAGCTGAGGTGCGCGCACTCCTTAGCTTCTCGCTAACCGCCCGTCCTGCACACTTCACCAATATGCATATCAATTGGAGCTGTGGTGAGCTCGATCGATTTCGTTCTCGACTGCCGCATTGCTGATGATTATTTTCAAGAGGATCCGTCAGCGTGAACACTTGCCGGTGTCATGCATGGCGCTCTGCAGCGCGCCTGCTGTAACCGCTGAATTCAAACAGAAACAGAAACAGATAATGTATTTGTTTACTTGCCGCTGCCATAGACTATATTCCGGGCAGCATCATCTCGATGGTGCCGTCCTAACCGCTTGCAAAGACATTCGAACTAGCCACGACTTGCGCGCGAGCGTGCTAGCTCGGTGGTTGAGTCTACTTAGATGTCCCACCCCCGAGGCGAGTCTCAACGAGAATTCTCGCGCAACTCTGTCACTCCTTTTTATGCCGATAATAAGTGTCGATTCTACCTCCCTTGCCTCTCCCCGAGAGCACGTCGTCAGATAATTCCGTGTAAGGTTGCAGTCATACGGCATTGCGGCTGGGGAAAATGGAAGAGACTCGGACCGTTGTCACATGGGAGTATGTCGCCCGATTGTATACCATGCTTTCGCTCACTGACCTTTCCAAAAGGCTCGTCCTTCATCTCCATTTATTTCCAAACCCTGCGCGAGAGCGACCAAGAGACCAGAGTATGGACCCGTTCGCACCATCTTACCTACTTCAACTTTCTCGCCAGTAAAGCGATGAAATGTCGATGCCGACTTGAGCTCCAGTCCTTCTGAACCAAACTGCCTCAGTATGGGCTTACTTTGATCATAGGTTCGCACCCATTTACCCTGATTTCCGTGAACTGCGGCTACGGCAAGTTTTCTACCATGGTACACTCAGTAAGTCTCCCGCTTTTATCCATACACACGCAGAATAGTAATAGTAATAATGAAATTTAAAAACAAGTTCCATGTCTTGATGTTGACCGCCCTTCCCCATCACCTGTATCACGTCCAAATCGCTCCGGTCGGCCTAGTCTTCTTATAATTTACTGTCTAGGTACGAGACAATGGATCACGTCGATGTCCTCAAATATTGTCTACATTGCCATGAGACAGCCTTCCCTCAAGGTAGCGGGCACTGCCGGGCTTGCACGGCCCTGCTAGCTTTATTTGGGGTGGACGCGATTTCGAAACCATTAAGAAAATGACCCTCAACATTGTGGGGCTGATTCAGCAGCTGGGTTCG